>CATNUY010000152.1:0-38000 GCA_951217065.1 Baccha elongata
GTTTCTAGTTTCCTGGCGATGATCATCATCAAGCACGACTACGGGAACAGCTGTTACCAGTTTATAGTCCGGCAAGTGACCTGGAATTAATTCAAAACAAAAAAAATCAAATATGAACTCATAAGGAAGTTTTATAACTTATAGGAATACTTAATGCTTTCAATTAATCTACCGTTCTTAAGGTAAAAGTACTCTTTCGCCTATATGTCAAGTCATTTTTTTTACCTTAGATATAGCAAATTGGAGGTCTATGGCATTCACCATACTTACTAGTTTTTTATCGGATCGGTGATATGACATAATGAAAGAATTTCAAAAATATAAAATTTTTATCTATGTACATATGTATGAATTCGTGTAAAATAAAGAAATTTTTTTGATAAGATTATTGGGCTTGGGCAAAAGAGGGGCCCAACTGGGTCGCATTGATCATGACATGACCATGCATCATGTTGGCTAGCAAATTGTCCAAAGCGGTTTAAGAAATTCATATATTATTTGCAATGCAACCCGCAAACATAGAACATATTTAGCATCATACTAAATTACAATGCAATAGGCGCAAAATTTTAAACGATTTAGCATCATACTTGAACATATTTAGCAACATACTACGTCACAAAACAATGGATTTATTTCTATTAATTTGTTCAAAGCAAAATAAAAAAAAATTTAACTGAATAATAATTACATATATTTAGACCCATTCGCTGAAACGATACTTACGGCCATATTATTCACTCGTTAAATCCAGATGTAAAATGAAATACAAAAAATTAATTATTCACTTTATTCATTCCTTAGCCAAGTTTAATATTATTAAATATTAGATTAGAAAAGATGGATTAGAAAAGATGGCTTTCATATAAACGAAAACAAAGAATAATTTATATCTGGATTTAAGTTTTAAACTACTGAATAATATGGCCGTTAGGCATTTATGTTCGAAATAAATCCTTAAGTGACAGTTTATGCAGAGGAAAAAGTACTATTTAGTCTCTGAGTTTAAAGGGCTGTTTGACAAGTTTTTTATTCCAGCAACACCGATTTCTTTTATATTCTTCCAAAGCTCTTTGGAACTTAACAAAATGTCAAGTTATTGAAGTAAGTATGTTCGTTAACAAGACCGTATAAGATTAGTGACTCTATTCCGAGAAAATTCATATTGACGTCGGTTGTAGTGCGATTTCTGGATTTCTTTTATTTTTTTTTTCAAAGAAACGTTACCTTTCCCGAATCTGTAAGCTTATGTCATTATACTGTACCAAGGGCAGAACTTATTATTTTTGAGTTGCCTCGTCACAATTGGAACGTATTGATCGTAAAGTCTGATTAATAGGTTATTAAATAAAGAAAATTTGTTGTTAAGATCAGTTGTATACAATATATCATTGCAATTTTTTGAAAATTTGAGCCGTATAAAATTTCTGACGTTATAATTACGCGCCAAGATACAACCGTTCAAAATTTTTTTTTTAGAAAAATCTTCTCGCTGCCAATCAGTACACCAAAATATATGTTCTACTTAGAAAGCGGTTTGTCAACAAGTTGGTAACCGGATTGGAAAAAGCTGGCAGCGGACTGCAGTGTTACCTTTAACCAAACAGGAACGAATCATTGTCAAATTATGCAGCTAACAGATGAGAACGAAAGATATGCTTTCAAAGAAAGAGCACGAGCATCAACGGAGAAGTCATTTTACCCAAAAGTTACATATAATTGATGCAATCCCAACGAACTGAACTATATCACCCCAAATTTCTCAGTGGATTCCATCAGCACTAATTTTAAAGTAAGAGGGGAGATGCTGCAACTCAACTTTGTTCCTTATCGCAGTGATTTGGCAGTGTTTTGCAATTTCGGCAACTTGAAGAAAAAAGAAGATGTTGGGTACTTATTAGGAGTTTGCCCAATTTTAATGGAGATTTTTGGTACAAATACATTACAAGAAAATGAAGTTCTGAAAATTCTTAATGGTAAAAATCGGATGAAGCTAGTAACATACTGTAAAAAACTACATCACAATATGTAGTTTTTTACAGTATGTTACTAGCTTCATCCGATTTTTCATTTTCTTGTAATGTATTTGTACCAAAAATCTCCATTAAAATTGGGCAAACTCCTAATAAGTACCCAACATCTTCTTTTTTATTCAAGTTGCCAAAATTGCAAAACACTGCCAAATCACTGCGATAAGGAACAAAGTTGAATTGCAGCATCATTAAAAGTAGAACAAAAAGTCTGAATTTTAACCTATTTTAAACAATTGTTTTCGTTTTAGATAAACTCAAAGTCCTATCAAATCACATTTTTCCTGTAAAACATATAAACAAAAAAGCATGTAAACATAAAAAGTCTTTTGAACAAAGGAAACTTTAATTGTCTTTATTTTTTTTTTATTTTGTAAATTTTTATATTAATCGGAATGTTGAAGCTAAAAATAAAGGCAGACGACATCATTATCATCATATCATGAATTTAACTATTTATTATGTAAACAAAAATTAGGAAACCTAACTTAATATCGAATGCATTTGCAAAATATTATTAAAAAGAAAAAAATGGTTTTACCTCATGCACAGTGTTAACAGCTCTTAGCAAATTTAATAAGCTTCCTTTTTAGTACATGAAAACACCTGTGGATTTAACGGTTCGCCAGAAATTGGCTAAAAACCAATAATGGCGAAACCCCTATTTAGCGGTACCATATAACCTATTATACATATAGGGCTCATAGGGCTCAAATTGTCACAAATTAAATGTAATGAATGGCGAAAAAGTTATACCAATTCAATGCAAAGTTAAACAATTATGTGGCGAATTCCGAAAAAAAGTACGAAAATCTTACAATTACCCTTCTCTTTCAGTTAGCGGCGGTCTTTTGAAACTGCAAAATCTAATGTACATACTTCTAGGACCATACCAGTCAACCAAGCAAAAAACTAAGGAAACATTATGGGGACGCTGCTAAGTCATGTGGTACCGCTTAATGGGGGGTGATGCCCGCCCTATGTTATTTGCCGTTTTCTCGAAAACTATTACACACAGAAGTTTTTCTTTTCTCAAATAAAGGTTAATTAAATCCGAAAAAAGTCAGAAAATCTTGCAGTTTACCCACCCCCCTCTCTCCCTCAGTTAGCGGTGGTTAAAATCAGGTACATACATCTGGGACCATACCAAAAACATTATCCCAAAATCAAACTCAATCTTATTTTTTTGGGACCTTTGTATTATTTTTTGTACGGATCAACTGGGCTACTAAATCGTATATCGAAGAAACAATATAACTATAAAATTAATATTTATATACATAAATATATATTACATTATAAAAATTATATGCTTTCAAAATGTTTCCGAATGATAATAATTGGAACTGTTTCTGAAAACTTAGAAGTGAAAAGCTTCACTGATTCAAAATAATATATTGTATAAAATTCTATGGTTCGAACTAAAACCTAATACCTTAACGTTACGCTTATAAACAATTTGTGGTTTCGTACAAATCAATAATTTATTGAATTGAAGGAAAGTCATCGTACCGCATTAGAGCATAGCCCAGATTCTATTTGATACGTAAGGTAGTACATTGCGCATAGATGTGTTGACACAGTTTTTAATAGAAGTCTGGATATAATGTATGCCTTATAGTCTATAGGTGATCATCAGTCTTGCCTTAGATTTATGTATGTATATAGTTTTGTAAAGATAATTTGAAGCGTGTCAAATGCATTGTATGTGTACAGTTTTTCATTTGAGATGATTTTCCGATCCGAACGAATCAGCATGCAAACATTGTGTGTCGATAAAACTAAGATTAAGTTACTTCAAGCTCTTGTAGAAGGTGAATGGTTTTCTTTTATACTGAGAATTTCCATTTATAAATTGAATTGTAGGATTGTGATGATTATAGGTTAGGTTTAGGTGGCTGTCAGGAAAATAACGGACACACTTAGACCACAGATAGGTCATTGTGATACCACGAAACGAACTAGGAAGTACCTCTTTAGTTTAACCAGTTGGAGATTTTTTTTTTTTTTATAATTAGCGCGCACTCAAGGGGTTATGAGTTATGACTACCCTTATAATGTTGATACACAGCACGAGCTATTAGGAAATATGGAGAGGATATAAAAGAAGATGCCGATACACATTGGTCTTGAATACCTGAACATTGAAATGAGAGGGAAAAGTCGTGTAAGGCAAGGCATTCCACAAACGTGTTGTTGGCCTAAAGAAAAAACTCTGTGTCCGAAGTTGGGCTCAAGGGTGAACTGATGAGCATTCATAGATAAGCGGGTATTACGGCGGAATATTTTAAGGGGAGGAATGCAACTGGCTATTTCGTTTGAACTCCGTTTATAGAAGAAGCGATAAAATAATGTTAGACAAGAAACATTTCGGCGGTGTTCTAAGGAAACAAAAGTTTCAGTAATGGATCTGTCTCCAATAAGTTTAAGGGCTCTTAGGATTTCATCAAGTAGATTCAAATGAGTTATAGGAGCACCTGCCCATATATGACAGTTGTGTTCAAGCTTTGGGCGAATGTATGCCTTAAAAATTGTAGCCAGATCAGAAGGGGAGACAAAATGCTTGCATCTTTTTAGGAAACCTAAGCATTTTGCTGCATTTTTCTCGACTTCAAATATGTGATCATTCCACAGTAGGTCATCTGTAATACACATACCGAGAACGCAAAGCTTTTAGGTTTCTTCGATACAAGTTCCATCCATGGAAAGTGGCAAGGGTGGTATATTTTGCTTGGCCGACAGAAGGCAGCATTGTGTTTTAGAAGCATTAAATTCGACACGGTTGTTTACACCTAATTCTATAATACTGTCAAGATCGGAATTTAATTACTTAACATACGATGCCGTTCCAGTTCCACATCCGAAGAGCAGGGATGTGAATCGGCGAACGAATATGAAAAACTGAGGGTGCTGTCGTCGGCAAAACAATTTAATTGATTAGACGTTTCAGACAAGAGGTCATTGATGAATATCAGAAAGAGAGTCGGAGACAAAACTGAGCCTTGGGACATACCAGAATTTATTTTTTGTAAATCAGATTTATAGCCGTCCAAAACAACTTGAATTGAACGGTCTGACAGGTAATTTCTAATACATCGAAGAAGAGTCTCGTCAATGCCAAATGCAAGAATTTCGGTAAGAGAGCTTTAGCAAACTCTATCAAATGCATTTGAAATGTCTAGTGCAATAACCTTAGTTTCACCAAACTGGTGCAAGGATTAGTTCCACTTTTCGGTGAGATATGCCATCAGATCACCAGTGGACCTATTGCTATGAAAGTCGTACTGCCGGTCATTAAGAAGCTTCGTTCCTCAAGATATTTCTTCAGCTGTTTATTAATCAGCGTTTCCATGACCTTAGAAAGAAGGGACGTCAGTGCAATTGACCGGTAATTTGAAGGAGAGGAGGACTCGCCATTTTTAGGGGCTGGCTGGATAAATGCTGTTTTCTATCCACTCGGAAATTGTAAAGAAGAATAGGAAATATAGAGAAGCTTACGCAGTGGTTTTGCCAGCGAAGAAGAACACCTCTTCAGAATAATAGGAGATATACCATCTGGACCAGCGGATTTGTGTATTTCAAGATCTTTTAAGACTCTTGCTACTATACGAGTGCGAAAGAAGATTTATCCTATACAACCATTTACGAACTCAAGAACAGGAGGAGTCATGCCACTCGGAGGCAGCGTGGAATTTGCAGCAAACTGAGCTGCAAACAAATTTGCCTTTGCCTGTGAGCATATCACAGGAGCGTCATTATAAACGAGCGTTGGAACCGTATAGGAAGTTGATTTTCTTATATTTTTTTACAAATTACCAAAAATGTTTACTACCTTTGGGACCCTGTAGTATTTGGTGCCTTATATTTTGGTCATGTTCAAATTTTATTCGTCGAACATGAGCGTTGCAGGCTTACTCAACGTCAAGCGGGTACCGGGTGATAGGGTAGGTTATACCCGTACTGCAAATAGTTAGCAAAAAAAAATTATCTCGTAATAAAAGCAATATTTAGAAAAAATTATGAAAATCGATACCCATGGCCACATTTTTATGTACTGTGGTCACAAATTTTGATATTTTTCAGTAATTTAATGAATTTTTTTTAAGAATAAACAAAAGCCCATCGAATTTTGAACAATTTTTGTTATGATCACTTTTTTGCAAATATTAACTCTTTTCGAGATACACGCATCGCAAAGGAGAAAAATTACAAAAACAAGTGTTTTCTTTATATTTTTCATCAAGCATTCCATTATATCGTCTACTCTAAACTGTTAATCTGACAAAAAAAAGTCTTTGGATAAAGTTATAAAGAATTAAGTTTCTTTTGAAAAATTACCAATTAAAAATTGATTGTTGAATGCAAAAGACCAAATTAACCTTACTTAAAAAATGGAAAGTTATAATTTTACAAATGTAAAACAAACTAAAAAAGGTGAATTTGGTCTTTGGCATTCAAGAATCAATTTTTAATAGGTAATTTTTCAAAAGAAACTTAATTCTCTATAACTTTATCCAAGGACTTTTTTTTGTCAGATTAACAGTTTAGAGTAGACGATATAATGGAATGCTTGATGAAAAATATGAAGAAAACACTTGTTTTTGTAATTTTTCTCCCTTGCGATGCGTGTCTCTCGGAAACAGTTGATATTTTGAAAAAAGTGATCATAACAAAAACTGTACAACATTCGATGGGCTTCTGTTTATTCTTAAAAAAATTTCGCTACGACAAACCATTTCCGTGATATAAGCGTAAGTCGGCAAAAGCCCCCTTTTTGGGGCTTTATACTCCTCGCCCTCTTCCGGATAACCTCCCAAGAATCAGGACTTTTAGTATGTTAGCTACTTGAGTAGCTTGAACAATATCCTTAAGGGAATGGCTTACTGGAGTCCTACATCAATAAGGTATAATACGTTCCTATTAAAAAAAATATTTAAATTTTACTTGCTCGAAAATGGTTTAAATGTTGTTAACATGATTATGGAAGCAGCAAGTGGCAAGTGTTGAACTATTTTGAAAACTTGATAAAATGGGCCAATTTTTTAAATAACTTGCCGTGGGTAGTGTCCTACATTTTTTTTGAAATATGATGTATTAAAGTTTTCTTACAAAATTTGCTTGAAAAATGACTCAGTCAAACTTCATTTTTCTTGCAAAACTTACAATATTTATTTTGGATTTCGAGATTGCATTCAGTAGCATGGTTATTAAGGATAAAGTAAAAAAAATCACTGAAAAATATCAAAATTTGTAACCACAGTACATAAAAATGTGGCCATGGGTATCGATTTTCATAATTTTTCTAAATATTGCTTTTATTACGTTACCCAGCGAGATAATTTTTTTTCTAACTATTTGCAGTAAGGGTATAACCTACCCTATCACTCGGTACCCGCTTTACGTTGAGTAGCGGGACACCCTGTATACACACCAAATGAAAGGTATTTTTGCGTAGATTTGCAGAATTTTTTTTTATAATGTTTCGTTTTCTATCAGTTATTTAGATAATAAATTGCAAGGCTTATACCTTGATATACAAATTGTTTTTAGGCATCAAAACAAAGATCGAAACAAATACACAAATGAAGTTTCAAATTTGAAGTTTCAATTTATTCTAAACGTTCCCTTATATTTACGAGAAACATGAATGTGCTGGATGAAATTTTCGGACATTGGTGCTCAAATTCAGTCTTTCCAGTTTTCCAACCCCATAGGCCGATCAGCGATATGAGATTGAGGTCAATAGTCAATTGTGGAAGGGAGAGTCTTGGTAAGGAAAGTGTATCGGGTATGGTGTGGTGTAAAGTGTAAGAGAATAACATATGTATGTAAGTCATATGGATCATAAATCTGGTTTTTGGTAATCAATGTTATCCATAGCCATCAAGTACATATTGGATTTGTGAAAAAAACGAATTCGCGGTTTTAATAACGGTTGGTCTGTCTGTGCGGATGTTCGAATGTCCGGATGTGCGGTTGTGTGTTAACCGAGCTATACCACGTTTTTATATTTTTTTTTTGCTTTTCCACATAAATTAATAAATAAAATTTTTCGTAATCCCATAGTTTGCTACAAGAGCAAAAGGCTAACGTTTTTTACCCTCTAACTATCGACTGATTTCGAGAACGTTATAGAAAATTGTATGCCCTTTCTTTAATATAATTAGCTCTTGAAAGTGAGTTATTGAATGCATTAGGATTAGACATTCATTCAGAACTGGAAAAAAGTGTACCTCTACCTACTTAACAAAAACTGTATAAAATTGTATGAGCTTTAATTAAGTCTCATAAAAGTTTTCCCTAAAACACAAAATTTTCGAAATACAAGCGTATACAACCCTTTTCTTTTCTCCGGCTCACGTTCCACGCATCACAACTTTTAGTTTTATGTTAACTATGCCCGAAAAAAATTACGAAAGAATGAGTTGTCCTTGCTCACGCATACTACACTCAATTTATTGACTGGTAATATGTTAACTAATTTAAATGAAATTGATATCCAAACAAAATAAAATAAAAAACAATTATAATTTTTATATCCATACAATACATGCATTATGTATGAGGTCGATTTTCGACCGCTGGGCGAGTCTAGTAAATATTATTACGCAACAATTATTTTGTTTTCATATCTTCACAATTATAATTTGTGTAGGTATTGCTGGAACCTAGACTATTGGTGCGAAAGAGACCCAGTTAAATCCCAAGACATGTATTTTTTTTTATTTTTTTAGCACACAATAATAAAAATAAAACAATTTAAACGTTTAGAGTCATTACAGATGGATAAAAAAACAAACAAATAGGAAAATAAAAATATACAAATTTTTTTTTTTATTTGTACCTACTCCTATATTGTTCTCTTCATATGCACTATAGGCCAGGGGCAAACGCTCCAATACACCCTACAAATTTTATTATATCATTCTTACACAAAGCGATAAAAGCTTATATTACATTTGTATAACTATTTTATAACATGATTATTGGAGCGAATACTTCCTAAATACTTTGATATATATGTCGTAAAGGTGCGAAGCGATAGTTTCTCATATAGCGGTTGTATATTTTTTTATATATAGACTATTGGAGCGAATACTCCCTGCTTCTTTAATATAGGAGTAAATACTCCATTCTAATTTTATAGTGTTAATATAGCGTGACTATAGAAAGGACGATTTTTTGCGCCTGTAACGCTGTATTAATATGGTACATTATAATATCTAAGGAATTAATTAAATCAGGGCTCCAATAGCAATTTTGGGCTGTGCACGCGGCCGTTTGTTTGCTGAAAATGTTGAGCGGTATTAGGTTGAGTAGTATGCTTAGGGCAGCTGATGGTGTCGAACGAAAAACTCCGCTAATACACATACAGGCTGACCGTTGGACTTTACTTATTTTGTCACAATATGTAACTTTGTCCAAAGCAGTCCACCAAACTGCTACCCCGTAAAGCCTAATATGCAGCTGAAGTGAAACGAAATTTTCCGTCGTCTCCAAAAACACAAATGAAATGATAACGAAACGGTACCGGACAAATTATTATGTAGAGTTTCACCATTTGCAAAACAAATATTTTTCAAAATACACAAAAAAACAAATAAAAAGAACAGAAATCCATTTTATAATAACCACTAAAAACACGAACAAAATACATACGTCAAAATTTCGCGAGCAATTAATATCCCGCTCAATTAAAATGTGTGCGAAAAGAGTGTAGAAAGTAGTGGAGAACCGGTTATCAACCGTTTCACCGTGGAGCTGCGTACCACAAAACGAAAAGAAGGATGAAAAATTTCGTTTAGTATTTCACTGTGTCATTTTTGTATGGGATTTTTCGTTTCACTTCAGCTGCATACTAGGCTTAAGTTAGTACGGTCTAATGACCTCTGTGTAGAGCCAGTTGGTTATATGTGTGGATAAGCCCCATTTATTTTCAATAGCTTTTTTGCAAGAGAAGAGTGCAACTGTGGCCTTCCTTACTCTTTCTTGTATATTTGATTTCCAATTATGGTTTTTGTCCACGATGAGACCTAGATATTTAGCTTCATCTGAGAAAGTTAGTGGAGTGGAGTTCCCTTAGTTGGAGAATTTTATATTTTCTTGTGAGTAGGACAAGTTTAGTCTTGTTTGAGTTTACACCCAGTCTCCATTTTTCCGCCCATTTAAGAATTATATTTAGAGCATTTTGCATTAATTTAGTGAGAATATGAGCATGCTTTCCCGATACTGCAATGGCAACATCGTCAGCATACGCAATCACTTGAAAAAAAAAAATTCGAGGTTTTAATCAAACATGACATTACGATGATAAAAAGTCAAAAATAGTAGGTTTCTACATGCCGTCCGTTGGTCTGTCAGTGCGTATTTGCGGATGTGCGGATGTGTGGATGTCCGGTTGTCTGTGCCCAGATCTACAACCTGAATGGTTGGTGGGATTTTCTTCAAACTTCGTGTGTAGTACTTTTTGGTGATTTCCTAGACCCTAGAGGATAAATTCGAATGTTCGTTTTATCCCGACTATAACGCGTACCTCCCATATAACGGTTTTAGTTTTTCACAATTTTCTCTAAAACGGCTCTAACGATTTTGATAAAACATGGTGCACGTGATACCAGTCTTAATGTAACTGCATTTCCGGTTTTTGCTTCAAATGCACATTATTTGACTCAGATTTTGAGGAGATTTCGTCGTAATCTACTAGATTTCGAAATTTGGAAATGTATGGGAAATCTACTTTCTACGAGATTTTTCGAACTTCATTCCATGCATTCGAAAGCCTTTAAATTTCACTTTCTCATTTGCATTCGACGGCACATAATGTTATTTATTAGATAAAATCTACCCATGATTTTCGACTAATGAAACATAAACCTCCTACAGTAATAATTTCCCACTAATAAATATTAGCTCTGTACAAATAAATTATTAGTTCCCATTTTTTTTTATGAAACACAATCTATACACATAAATAAAAATGGAGTATCTGTTTGTAATGTCAAAATGACAGAATTTTACTACACGCATATGATTATTTCATAGTTATGAAAATTTTTGTCTGTCTGTCTGTTTGTCCTGGCTAATCTCGAGAACGGCTGGACCAATTTTGACGGGACTTTCTTTCACTGGCAGATCGATAATGCTGTATGCTCGGAACTTAGGCTATTTCATTTATTCCCTAGATGGCACTCTGGTCGATATGTGGGGAGTGACTAAGGTTATTTTAATTACCGTCTAGATGGCACTGGGGTCGTTTATTTCAAGAAAATTCTTATTTATGGACCAATCTAAATCTAAATTACACCATGTAATAATGTAGGTAAATAATAATAAAAACAGAAATAGTGAAAATAAAGCCTTTACCGAAATTTTTACCCGATAGAAGGTGGTGGTGGATAATATACCTATTTATTTCAATGTATAGCTTTCCCTACATATTAAATTCAACCATGTTATTATAACCTATACACTTAAATAAAAATATAGTGTCTGTTTGTAATGTTAAAATAACAGCTTTTAAAAAGATGCTTATGATAGCATATACGGCACTTATAACAAAACATATAATGTTTTTAAGATTTTTGTCTGTCTGTCTGTTTGTCCTGGCTAATCTCGAGAACCGCTGAACCGATTTTGAGGGACTTTCACTGACCGATAGCTAATGTTGCAGCAGATAACATAGGCTATTTTAATTACTCCCTTAGTGGCGCTCGGGTCGCTCCTATTGCATATTCGTATATATATGAACCGATCAGAATCTTCAGGACCGATTTTGACGGGACTTTCACTGACATATGCCTGATGTTATAGGAAGTAACTTATGAAGCAAATTATCCGCTAGGTGGCGCTAGGGTAGATTTTTTTAAAATGTTTATTTCTAAACTGACGACCGCGACGCACGACGGGAAACGGATGGACCAATTTTGAAGGAACTTTAACTGGTGGATAGCTGATGTTGTAAGAAATGACTAAGGCTATTTCAATTACCGAATACATGGGACTGGGCCACTGGGTTGGTTTTTTTCGAAAACTCTTATATTTGAGTTTGAAAGCCTTTGGCTGCTGGGCCAATAAACGTATAATAACTCTTTCAAAAACAATGTTTTCTCCCTTATTTTGTTTGGTAATTCTTTTTCCGTTGTGTGTTATTTTCAGGAGAAGGTTCTTATGAAATAAAATATAAAGAAAGCCGCGTGGAAACATCTTTATTTGCATGATATGTACCTACAGTGTGTTTTTTGAGAAGTGTTTGTTTATCACTATTTGTTTATTTGAATTTTTTGTCATCGATAAATGCAGATTTTATGTGTTAAATAAAAAAAAATATTAACTTGGATTTTTGTTTCAAATATAAAAAAAAGCATATTCAATTATCAATTTGAAATATATTTACCGGTTCTTTTTTTTAGCTTGTATTAGACGTCAGAAAAGTAAGTACAACATATTTATTGCATAATGGGATCATAGCGCTAAAGCTTCGAACCATGTGTAATACACGATATGTCTATTATGGAATAAAATCTACATAAGAATATGTTTGTTCTGCCTTTACATAATTTTATACACATATGTATACGTACACATCATTTGGTACATATTTGAATGTAGATTGACAAACCATGTAGGTTTGTCAATTTTCATATGCTTTTAGCGGCCATGTTTTATGTAGGAAAATATCCGCCATGTTTATAAAGATTTTATATTAAAAAAAACAAAGAAGGCGGTGAATCTTGAATCATATTGAATAATTATTGAATAGGCGTAGCGACATAACGCCCAAAATCTTATCGCCCAAATCGCAAAATGACACAACGCCCAAAAGCTTTATGCAGACATTTTTGTTGTAGCATTTTATTTTAAACTTGGGCGATGTGTCAAGAATTTTCTTTTGGGCGTTATGGGTCCTGTCATTGTTTAAAGGCGTTGTTTCTAAATTGTGTCCCCAACAGCTAATATTGGAAACCGCCTTGCAACCCATCTGCTTGGCCAATATAAGATTTGGGGTGGGTGCGAATTTGGGTGGGTGCAAATTGGGCGCTATTACGCA
The DNA here is from genome assembly GCA_951217065.1 of Baccha elongata. NCBI lineage: Eukaryota > Metazoa > Arthropoda > Insecta > Diptera > Syrphidae > Baccha > Baccha elongata. Next base: position 13,078 of record CATNUY010000152.1, read on the forward strand.
CTAATTTGGGCTTTGTGTCACTATGACAGAGCACCCAAATATTTTGTCATTTTGAGATTTGGGTGTTATGTCGCTACACCTATTGAATGTTTTTTGACGTCTGAATCAAAGCCACTATGATAATTTTTTGTAAAATTTCCCCGTGCCTTATGTCACGTTATATAAACTTCAGTTTTCAGTCAACTACGCATATTTTTCATTGCAACATATTTGTGTATCAGAAGATTTTTATGTAAAAAGTTAAATAGTTATGTTAAAAGTTAAATAGATAATCAGCCCTATCGAGATATCCGTTCAGAAGAAGTTCAGATTGGAAATGATTTCAGATCGGATATTCGGAACTCAAATTGCGATCGAGGTAGGTATCCCTTTCGGAACAGAATAAATAAAGGATATGCATAAATGGATTCATTTGACATTTTCCATCAAATGCTTCATTCACATACAATGTGAAAAATATTCTGATAATTTAAACACATAATTATTATCATTGAATATTTTGAACAACAACAACAACAACTTAAAGGCGCTACCACCAATTTTTAAACGAATTTTATTTACTCGTTTTTACGAATTTTATTATTCGTTTTTCCATTATTCGCTGGAGATATAGCTATTTCAAGGAGTGCCAATTCCTTTCATCAGTCTCCTTATTAGTGGTGCCGAGCTTTAATCCAATTTTATTATGAAAAACTTTTTCACATGCACATCATGAGATTCGAACTCACGCATTATCAGATTTGCTCAGTCTTCGAAGTGTATGCACAACGCATTCCACTGCTTATGACCACTGACGACAAAGGTCGCGATGTAATGTTTGTTTGTTTTTCAAACTCATTATGGAGCTTCAACATTTTTCTAAACGCCTTTAAGTATGCTGTTTTGTTCCGCCTCCATTTTCTCCTAACCTTAATTTGATAGACTACAAATAAATAAATAGTCTGGTATGTTACCAATCTTCCAACCTCTCCCCCTTTGATATATGCTACAAATTGTAGTCTATCAAATTAAGGTTAGGAGAAAATGGAGGCGGAACAAAACAGCAAACTTTTAAACACAATTAATCAAAACAATTCAAAAGATTGTTTTTTTTTTTATTCTGTAGCTTGAAAATATAAGCATAGCAACTAAATAACAAAACCAATTTATTTTTAATCGAATCAGCAACAACTTTTTTAAAAAATATTTTTTTATTGAATGTTCCGCAGCAATTTGTTATCGAAGAACTTACACCCCTCGCCACTTAAATAGGACACCCCTCAAGTGCATTTTCTATCGTTCTTTGCTCCCAAACTAAGCAAGGTAGAGATTTAATTTTGGTTTTCTATTAAAGTTAATTTAACTGTTTTTTATTGACCAGAAGGAAGATTCAATGCTAAAGCCTTAAGTATTAACAATCAATTATTAACCAACAACTGGCAAAATGCAAGGTGTTGTTTTTGCGCCACATGAATAGGACACATTAATAAAAACCATTTTTTAGAATTCATCGTATACTTGTTTCAAACAATACTTACAATGTTAGGACTGAGGGAGATATTCTGTTATAGAACTGATTTGAAAATATATTTTTTGAGACACTGCTGGTAGGCTAAAAGCCATTACAGAGGTAAGGATTAAAATACAGAAACATCTTGAGTTATAAAACTAACGGGACATGATATTTAGAAAATTTAAAAATCATTATTTAGCTTAGTTTATACTTTAACAAGAACAAGTATTTAAATGGCAGATACAGTGCAGATATCAAGAATAAACCCATAATAATAGTTAAAGTTAGAGTACTTTATTGATTTTTTTTCGAATTTTTGAAAATTTTCTGAGCAATATAAATTTAAAAAAATCTGAAATGCTCGATTTAAAATACACTGAAAAGCTTCGCATAAAGCTTCATCATCGAAACTATCAAGACATTTAAAACAAAAAGCGCTGCACTAACAGAAATAAGGGATGATCTAAACTTTGTAGAGGATGTTTTGCAAAAGTAAGGTTTCAATTAATAAAGCTGCAATTGCGTCTTCCTAAAATTTTTAACCAAACATTCTATTTACATTTAAGCATGTTTTTTTAAAAAACATTTCGAAAGTCTGTCTTTCTGAGTTTGATAAGATCTCACAAAAAAAGCTTGAACCATGGTTTATTTTAAATTTAGCTTAATTTTTTATTTTTGGTGGTTTAAAAGATGAGGCTTGATAAACAACTTTTTAGTGTATCATAAATCGAGAATTTCAGATTTTTAAAAATTTATATTGCTCAGAAAATGATCAAAAATTCGAATTAAAATCAATAAAATACTCTAACTTTAACTATTATTATGGATTTATTCTTGATATCTGCACTATATTTGCCAATTAAATACTTGTTCTTGATAAAGTATAAACTAAGATAAATACTGATGTTTAAATTTTCTAAATATCATGTCCCGTTAGTCTTATAACTCAAGATGTTTCTGAATTTTAATCCTTACCTCTGTAATGGCTTTTAGCCTACCAGCAGTGTCTCAAAAAATATATTTTCAAATCAGTTATATAACAGAATATCTCCCTCAGTCCTAACATTGTAAGTATTGTTTGAAACAAGTATACGATGAATTCTAAAAAATGGTTTTTATTAATGTGTCCTATTCATGTGGCGCAAGAACAACACCTTGCATTTTGCCGGTTGTTGGTTAATAATTGTTTGTTAATACTTAAGGCTTCATCCTTCTGGTCAATAATTAACAGTTAAATAAACTTTAATTGAAAATAAAAATTAGATCTCTAGCTTGCTTAGTTTGGGAGCAAAGAACGATAGAAAATGCAGTTGAGGGGTGTTCTATTTAGGTGGCGAGGAGTGTATAATAGAAAATATTTTCCGAGTAGCTGTCAAAAATAAAATGATAAACGCTTTGCATAGCACATCAATAGTCTGCGTTTAATTCTATCTTAAGTTTCTCCGATTTGTGTCTCAGAAAAATTATCCGATTTTGTACGAATCGGTCAAAATTTTCATCCGAACGGATACCTCGATAAGCTGAATATATTTTTATTTTTCAGTTGGTTTTTTTTTTTTCAATAAAATCAAATTCAAATTTCTTTTTCCTATACACACAATCATATGTACATGGTTATAGAGCAGAATATAATACAATATTTTGTTTTCAGTTGGATTTTCGTTTTACAAAATAACAGCAATTAGACGAACAAGCTTAAGACGCAGAACTCGCAATACAACAAATCAAAGGTATTCAAGAGCAAGACAAACTGATGAGCAACGCGAAACGCGTAATGAAGTTGAATGGAATCGATGGAACAGAAAACAACAACATAGAAATGTTTCATTTAACCCCTATCGAACTGCATTTAATTATGACAAGGAAATTGATTATAATTCACAGCAAATCGTTGCTATTGGTCCAATGAACTTCGTATGTCAATATTGCAAGGCATTTTTGTTTAAAAACGAGGCCCCTGGATTGTGTTGCGCGAGCGGTGAAGTCAAATTGACTCCATTGGTACCGCCACCAAAGCCACTTCATTCATTGGTTTCTGGAAATGGTCAAGAATCTAAACATTTCTTAACGCATATTCAGCTTCACCAATACAATAATTGCTTTCAAATAAAGTCATTTGGCGCAACTAAAATTATTAGAGAAAATTTTATTCCAACTTTTAATGTAAGAAATCGAAAACGTTTTGATTCCACGGATTCCCTTTATTCCGAACGACATGGCATTTGACTTTTAACGATTACAATTGCCAGTCCGTCTAGCTTTTGCAATGACAATATAAATAAATCGCAAAGGCAGTCACTAAGGGACAGTTGAAGGTACAATCGTGGTTCACATGGTTCAAAATTTTAAACCACTGATTTCAATAGATAATCTGTCAAAATCGGTGGGTTAAAAACTTGAACCACGATTGTACAACTGGTCCTAAGTGTTTGTGGCATCAATAAGGAAAACCCTGTTTTTTTAAATAGGTACAGGTATTGGGTGAAGCGTGAAGGTGCACATCACGTGCATTGGTCGGTTAGAAAATTGTAATTTAAGGCATAAATCTGGTTGGTTTAAGAAAACTATCAAGGTATTACCTACATGGCCGTAGCTAGGGTAGGGCATTTTTTGGCAATGCCCTCCCCTAAAATTTAAATGTCCTACCTTACAAGGCACCATAAACTATCGGCACGATTTTCCTATTGTATTTTAATCATTCTACAAAATATACCCTTGTTTACGTTCTCAACTTATTTCAACCTATGGATTTGAAAGAAATGGCTCATACGATGCCCCACCTTAAAAAAAAACCATCAACTATTAGTTCGGTAAGAGTTTTCTTATCTGTTTTTCATTACAAAAAAAATACCAACTTACGTTCATGTACTGTAGAGGACTTATTGCTAATAAAATACAAATCAAACAAACAAGAATTTATCTGATGGTCTACTAACTGATGTGTTTAATGGTGACTTAAGTAAAGCGTTTGATAGAGTTTGTCATACAATACTATTAGATAAAATGAAGAATTATGGTTTATCTTGGATAACATCTTACTTAGATAACAGAACCCAAAATGTCAAAGTAAATAACTGCATCTCTAAAAAAATCCATGTCTTATCTGGAGTTCCCTAAGGCAGTCATATTGGACCTCTTCTCTTCATCTTATTCATCAATGATATACGCATGGCTTCCCTTTATAGCAAGATTTTGATAATTGCTGACGATTATAAACTTTTTAATGGTTTCAAAAACCCATTGAAAATATTTCCGAATATTGTGTCCTAAGAACGGAATCAACCTTAACGTTAATAAATGCAAGGCGATGACCTATTCTTTTTTTGGTAAACAAAAATCACGTATATATACCTAGACAAATGTATAGAGCATCTGATTTATACAAAAAAATAATTAAACATTTATAAGTGCAACACTTTTTCAGATTTTGGCTCGGATGAAAATTATAAAGGGTTTTCCAATAACAGGTGTTATTTTAAATAGCGTTATATCGGTAGCTGTCACTTTTGAAGCTGTCATTTTTTGACATTTGACAAGAAGAAACTACGCCATTAATAAAAATGGAACGATACACGCTTCATGGTATTGATCTGGACAACGTTTACTTTCAACAAGACGGCGCTACGTGCCACACAAGCAATGAAACCATCGATCTTTTACGGGAAAAGTTTCCGGACCGTTTCTCGTTTCTCGAAGAGGTAATCACAATTGGCCACCTAGATCTTGGGATTTAACACCTTGCGAATTCTTCATTTGGGGCCACGTGAAAGATAAGGTCTACGCCAACAGCCCAGCGTCGATTCAAGACCTCAAAGATGGAATTTGTGAGGCTATCGAGGACATAGGGCAGCCACTTTGCGATTTGGTTATGGAAAATTTCATGAAATGGATATGGTCCTGTAAACGTGGTCGTGACGGCCATTTGGCTGATGTTGTGTTCCATTATTAACGTCATACCTTCCTCTTTATAATGAAATAAACATCCGATCATTTATCTCAAAAAATGCCATTTTTCTTTGAATATCAAAATAACACCTCTTATTGGAAAACCCTTTATCACAAACACTGAATTTCGTTATTTTTGATTTTACTTCAAAATCTGACAGATATTTGTCACATACAAACGCCAAAGTTGTTTATTCGTTCTTGGGTTTATGTTCTGTACAAAATTACAACTAATTTTGCTTTAGTTACGCCGAAACTACACTGACCGTCATTAGCATGCATTCTCCTACTTTTTATTTTATTGAAGATGTTCCGGTGAAAAAGGTGAACATGTTTAATGACCTAGGAGTTTTATTTGATGTTAAGCTTTCATTTGATCCTCACATCGATACAACAACTAGCAAGGCAAGGGGCCGCCTTGGACTAATGAGATTCTCAAAAGAGTTTAATGATCCTTATACCTCTAAAACACTTTACTGTGCACTTTTTCGTCCTTGCATTGCAACCAATAATCTGGAAAGCGTTCAAAAACGTTTCTTGTTATATGCTCTTCGACACCTTCCTTGGAATTCAAGGCAACATTTACCAACATACCAAAGTCGATTTAATCTTTCTTATATGTCGACACTTGAGAAAAGAAGAGATAATAATAACATAATGTTCCTATTTCAACTCTTATCAGGATCCCTTGACCCAAATTATATTCTAGGTCAACTCAACATAAATACCTGTCCAAGATCAACTATAGGAATCCTAATTTTTTTCTACACATTCTACTCAAGAACCAAATATGGTTTAAATGAACCCTAAAATGTTATGAGTAGAGATTTTAACAAATTTTATCAAGTAATTGACTTCAATAATTTTAAATCAAGCATGAAAAACATTTTATTTATAAATTAGACACAAATATGTAACTTTGAAATTTTGAACTATATACTAGAAACTCTTAATCTTAATGTCTTACCAGATGTTAAAAAAATTATTAAAACAATAGTTGTACCCATATCTTATACAACTTTTTTTGTCGGTAGTTAAAATAAATAAATAAATAAATTCTTTGATTTGAACCTGTGGCTTTGAAAGAAATGACTCTTAACGATGACCTACCTGAAAAATTCTCATCAACTTTTGTATCGGTACTATTTTCGTAGTGTCTTTTACTGATTACTGATTTGATGAGCATGGTGGATTTGTAAAACTGACTCATATCAGAATGCGCAGTTAACTTGTTGTTTTTCAGTGTTAACACTTTCAGGATATTCTGAATTTTTATTTTGGTTCTAGCTTGTTTCAGCATTTCTATTAACTATGCTAACCTTCAGGTTTTAAGCAATTATGAAAAATAATGTTTTTATTCTAATATATTTTCTTCAGGGTGTAACTCGATGACGTTCTAGCTCGATAACCGCTGGGCCGATTTTCATGATTTTTTCTTTGTTTTGTTCGTATGAACGAAAACAAAACATATATGAAACATAGTTTTTATTCAAGAATTAAATTAAATTATTCACGATAATTCATTAAAATTATTATATACCTATTACAAAAAGTTATATATTTTATTTCCTAATTTTTCTTTTAAACCCTGAGAAATATTTAAGATATATTTTCAATTTTCAATTTCCTCTTTAGATAGATAGATAGATAGATAAATAAATTTTATTTTCTTAAAAAAGTAGTTATAAAAACAATATTATGCTGGTTTTCAAAATTAGTTAGGACAATAACTTGTTAAAGTTTTTGAATTTACTTTAGTTATATTCATTTTCAATTAAGTTTCGATAATTAAGAGCATATTTTAAGAATTTATATAGATTTAAATAACATTTACCATTCATTATTTGAAGAAACTCGGTGCGATCAATTGTTTCAGCTCCTAGAAATACTCTCCGGTATGATTTGAAAATAGGACAAATGCTAACAAAGTGGTAGGTGTTCTCAGTTGCATCAAGATTGCACATCGTGCATAATCCAACAGTGTTTTGCTGAAATGCCCTAGCATTCAAATTAAGTAGTCCACACCGTGTTCTTAAGATCAGACTTATCATTTCTCGTGAATTTGAGTCATTAAAATTGGGTACCTCTGTGAAGGATAGATTGCAGTATTCGTCATGAAATTGCGAAATTTCCTCTTTATCAGCTTCGTTTAATGTTTACTTTTTTGCTGTTTCTGTTTTATACAAAAAAAATTAAATTTATAATTATAATTATAAACTTTTCACGAATCTGTCATACAATACAATTCTGAGCAAAATATAGGCATAGAAAAACCAAATTTTTCCTATATCAGTTCTTGTGGTGTGAGGGGGCCAATATGTTAAAAAGCCCTATTGATAATTAGCAAGGACAATCGTTAGATGCTTATGTTTCTCATATCCTCAATAGAATCTTGCGTGTTCATGTATAAGCAAACCTACTGCTTATTACATGTACGTGAAAAAATATAAATTATGTACATATGTACAGTGGCGTGCACAAATGAGTACGCATGTTTGCACTTGATGCAATTATTGTTGCATAAGAATAGAAATAATAAAGCAAATACAATTTTGTTGCTTAGACCTTTATTTCATGTTTAATTCTAAACGAAACGGTTTACAAAACGAAATGAAAAATAACAAATTCTAAGAAAAAACAAATAAAACAACAACAAAAAGCATGTACTCAGTTTTGCACCTTAGAGAAATTTAAGTAATTAAGCTTATTCTTAGTACTTCTTCCATAGCCCTTTATTACGTAAAACATGTCTTACACGTTTTGGCATACTTTCTAACAAATTCTCTAAGATTTCATTCGGAATACTTTGCCATTCCCGCTGTACTCGCTGCAAAAGCTCTTCTAGGTTCGTTGGTGTTGATCGGTATTGTCCCAACCATCTTTTCACGATTGACCACAAATTCTCAATCGGATTGAGGTCGGGACTTTGGGCTGGCCACTCCATCAACTTGAAATTTTGTCCCGAAAGCCATTCCTTCACGATATTGGACGTGTGTTTTGTTTCACCATCCTGTTGAAATGTCACTTCCTCCTCAGGATAGGCACTCCTGCCAACAAAATCAGGAAGTCGGGTCTGTAAAATGTCCAAATAGTCCTCTTTTCTCATTATTCCACTGATTTTATGCAGTGGTCCGATGTGCCACCATGAGAAGCAACCCCATACCATGACGTTTCCTCCACCGTGCTTCACTGTTTCATGAACATGGTGCATTTGAATGGTTTCTCCAGGGCAGCGCCAGCAATATTGCTTACCGTCAGACTGAAACCGATTAAATTTGGATTCGTCTGACCACACTACACGCTTCCAGTCATCTATTGTCCAATTTCTGTGTTCTCTGGCGAACTTCAACCGTGCCTTTACATTTTTGACTGACAATGCAGGCTTTTTTTTTTCTTACCGCAGAGATGTAGCCAATGTCGTGGAGGGCTCTGCTTGCAGTCCATCGGCTAACGGGCTTGTATATTGCTAGAGACGCATTCTTTGGTGTTAAATGTTTGTTTTTTTTCATCTCTAACATCATGAGACGTGCGCCTGCATCAGTTAAAATTTTTGTACGGCCTCTGACTTGAGCTTTAGGAAGAACAGCTCGCCTTTTCTGGACTTTTATGACCACCGATTGGCTTATTTTAAGCTGCTTGGCTATCGTTAGCGTCAAAGAGCCATTTTCTGTCATGGCTACAATGCTGTCCTCAATTTGTCGTGATAGTTTCTTCATTATTTTGAAGGGCTATAAAATTATTACAATAACTTATTTTATTTATTAAAATATTCTGGAAAAAGTTCTTACCATACGCAATAAAAGCACATCTCAAACTAAAATAGTTAAAGAAAGTTATAAAAAAACAAAAAAATATACAAATCTAACGGCAAATTTTGATATTTTGCTGATAACATACCAGGTGCAAAATTGAGTACATGCTATTGGTTGTTGTTTTATTTGTTTTTTCTTAGAATTTGTTATTTTTTGTTTTGTATTATAAACCGTTTTGTTTATAATTAGACATAAAACAAAGGACTAAACAAAAATTTGCATTGTATATAATAAAAATAGAAAGAGACAGAACAACGTCTGGCGGGTCAGCTAGTTATTACATAAAAATAAAATTGATATGATAAATTTAACAAATATTCTTGTTATAAGTTGAGCTTATCATAGAACCACTTTTTTTTGCACCGACTATCTTTTGAACGAGTTCACCGGTTTTGACCAATTTAATAATCTAAAACTACTGCCCTGCGCAAGTGGTCTTGACTTCACCTACTTGCTCTATTTTTTTGTTTTGTTTATGTTTGCATCTTATTCAATCACCCTTATCATAGAACTACTTTTTATTGCACCGACTATCTTTTGAACGAGTTCACCGGTTTTGACCAATTTAATAATCTAAAACTACTGCCCTGCGCAAGTGGTCTTGACTTCACCTACTTGCTCTATTTTTTTGTTTTGTTTATGTTTGCATCTTATTCAATCACCCTCTATGCTGCGATGTTTGATCCGCCGCTGATACCGCCGCGTCGTAGCAACGCACGGGTATCTTCTAGCAATAGATAACATAAACTTGATTAAGTGAATGTTTTGCAACCAAGAACTTCCCCTTATCTTAAAATTAGATCAAGTAAAATTTTATCATCCGCCCTACCTTCAACCACCAAACATCATCATCATCGCCTGGACAACCGGGGTTCGGTCCTGGCCTCCTTCAACAAGTCTCTCCACCTATCCCGGTCTCGAGCCGACGTGCCATCCAGTTGCACACCCCAAGGCTCCGGGCGTTCTGGTCTACGCCATCTCTTCAGCACAAGCATGGCCTACCACGCTGTCTTCTGCCATAGAATGTACCACAAAGAACTTTCCGATCAGGTTCCTCTTTGCTCATGCGAGCTAGGTGCCTTGCCCACCGGAGTCTAAAGAGCCTAATTTTTGTCACGATATGTGCTTCAAGGTAGGTAGTCCAAACCATCCCCTTGTCGGAGTCCATTAAAGATGTTGATTGGTCTGGATAACCTACATAGTCGTGGTCAACCTACATAGTCGTGTCAATTTATTTGGGATGCCGAATTCTGTCATGGCTTTGTAAAGTTCTACCCTGGCTATGCTATCATAGGCGGCCTTAAAGTCTATATAAACAGGTGGTATGTTTGGATGTTAAATTCTAAACATTTTTCCATCGACCATGTTGTGTTGAATGTTTATTTATTAAAACCCACCCATTTTAAATAAAATCGGCTTAGCCGTAATCAATTTATCGCCAAAGTTGTAAACATCCGATAAAACCAAATCTCCGTTATATGCGTTGCTTTAAATGTATTAGTTATTATATATACAATATGTAGGTATGGGTGTACAATAGGGTGACCGCAACACTGGAAGAAAAATTTTTTTGTCGATTTTTTTACGGGGGAACCGCATAAATTGATCAGCTTTTGCAGATTTTTAGGTAGCCAAAATTTAAACTCGATTGCATAACGCTAAATGCTGCCGATCCTCGCTCAAAGTTTCAAAAATCTCAGTTTTTACCCTGTTTTGCGATGAAAATTAGCTCTTGCTCCCAAACAGCTGACCCTATTCTCACTATTTATGTATTAAATTAAAGATAATAGTTTTGCCAACACTTAATATAAATATAATGAAGAAATTAACATTGAAAGCAGAAAATTCTGGCAAAATTGATAGATATTGTGGTTTTTTAAAGATTTTTGTTTTATTTTAAAGAACGAAACATATAATAGCTTTCTTGTACAAAAATACTATAATATCACGTTATATTTATTGATATTGATCTACGTTTATTTTTAAGCGGGTAAAAAAGTTCAATGTCTCTTTGTTGACAATATTTTTTAAACCAGCTGCGACAAATTCTTCAAGTTGATGTTTTTGAAGCTTTGGATTAATAATTCTGTTGTTTTCTGCCTCGTCGCTAGTCAAAAGTATGTTGGCCATTTCTGATTTTTCCCCGTCAGATAAAGTTGGGTCAAAGAACGCCATACCTACCAGCTCTGGACTCAAATACCATAAGTGGTTTGAGAATTTCGCTAGAGCTTTCTCAGAAATATCCTTGTCTATTTTCTGGTACTCAATGCAACTGCGCAACAGATCAAGATCTTGTTTAGGAGAAAAATTATAGAAAACACAACACAAAAAAACACAAAAATTATAGAAAACACAACAGAAATAACAATTTATTATAAGTCAATTTATTGTATCGAAAAAATTAAAACAGAATAAAAAGCGCGAATTTTTTTTACTGAGATGTTTGAACTTGCACTATTGTTAATTAATCAATATCAACGACTCTTGAAGCTTTCTGCGAATTGACATGACTATTGTAAGTAACAGTAAAAACATTTAGATTGTGGATTATGTGTAACAGTACTACTTTTAATTTTGTATATAAATAGAGAGAATAGAATCAGCTGTTTGTGAGCTAGAGCTAATTAAGTTCGCAAACATTGGGAAAAAAAGAAATTTTTGTAACTTCGAGCGAGGATCGGCAGCATTTAGCGTTATGCAATCGAGCTTAAATTTTGGCTATGTAAAAATCTGCAAAGGCTAATTATTTTATGGGGTTCCCCCGACCCATTTTCGAAAATTGATTTCTTGCGGTCACCCTAGTGTACAAATATAATATAACAGTATATCGCGCTGATTTAATAGTGGGCTCGTGCTCATCAGCAAAATGACTTCAAACTATATCTAGTAGGTACCTATAATGTCGATGATTACCGTCGATGTCGATGATGCTACACAAAATTTACAGAGAAAACTTCCTGTGAATTTAATTTTTCTTAAGAACTTTGATTAAAATTAAAGTTAGACATTAGCTAACTTATAAGTAGAGCCCACCATCAAACCAGAGCGAAACGCAAATTTTGGAGTGAAGACCACAAAACCTTTAAAATTGGACTAGTCTTTAAGAAAAGAACAAAACATTACACATTACACATACCATCGAACATAAAAGCAAACAAATTTAAAATCATTTATCTGTAATTTTCCAATTTCTGACTTCACAATCTTCGCACAGGAAGTTTCAACTCACCATTTTGCCCAATTAGCTGTGAAGTTGTCTTCTCACTCTCAGTGCCTTTGTTCCTTTCCAAGATACCAATTGTGGACTGACTGTGGCTTGAAGAAGAAGATGATGACATTGACTTGTTGTAGTAGCCATGTTGTTGTTGCACATTGTTGCTCTTCTTGAACAATTGTTGCTGCAGGTGTGCCGTGATTTTCCCATTGACGTCGTTCATTGATGATTTTTTGCTGCCGCCACGATTGCTGTTCTCTGTATACGTCGAAGTTGATTTTGCTGTCACTGGTATAGATTGTGTGGATGATTGCAGTATAGAATTCCGATTAAGACCTAGATTCGTGCAGCTCAAGATCATAACGGGTGAGTCATGTAAATCTGGTAGAGATGAAGATATTGTCATACCGGCTGATGACAATTTCAATCCATTTCCACACGATGACGGAGTTACCCTTGAAGCAGATGATATGTTAATTGAATCGGCAGATTTTCGGGCCTTAAAGAGCCGCATTTTTATGACATTAAGAATTTTTAACTTCTTCTGCGTAGACCGGCTTCAGATGTTTATTTTTAACGAAAAAAATCTGCAAAGAAAAAATTTAAAAAGAAAACTTAGGTTCGTGAAGTAACAAATAATAGGCAAAGTTTTTAACAGCACAATGGTCTCGTATAATGCACATTGCAAGTGCATATAAAAAAAAATTCTGTAAGAAAAGAAATAAGACATATTTGAATTGTTAATCACCTGTTAACCTTGAATCGCATTTGTTTAAATCAAGGCGTCAAATTGTTTAGATTGGCATTTAAAAATAGTAGATTTATGTTCAACAAGTAGATAATAGCATGTGTTTGTTTTTCAAAAAACTAGTTGTGTACCAAAAGTCTAGAAAAAACTGAGATGAACCCATTTTTGGCGTATATACAAAATGTTTTGATGGTTTCTATATGAAAAATAATGCTGAATCAGAAAATCGCGGGTATACCTTTGGCAACCCTGATCATTTTTAGTTTTACGTCATCAAAAAGGAGCGTTTGATAAAACGGGACAATTATTGTGTGCTTAAGAATAAATGCAACAAGAGTGTCTTTGAAGTTTAAAATACAGATGTTTATAGCACCAAAATATTTAAAAAAATTAACTTTATAGTGAGAACATTTTGGGTAGTTATCGTCGTTCATCGTCCATGTAATTCCTATACTTATCGATATTGAACTTATACCTAGTTTTGTTTTCTTAAGAGGCCAACATCTTACTTTGGTAAATTGTTAAAGAGAAGGGGGGGATGTCGGGTATCGTTTTCATGTTATTTTTTATGCTGAATCGATTGAAGATGCTCTCTTTTTGACTAATATCTAATAAAGCATAATATCAGAGCATGTCATCATATCGAGTACCCACATCCCGCAACTTGCTATACACCACAAAATTACTTGGCGCCTGGCGGAGCAGTGATCAAAAGACCTTCAAACAAATTGATCACATCGCGATAGACGCCAGACATGCTTCCAGTGTATTGGATGTCCAAACATTCCGTGGGGAAACATAGACTGTGAGCACAACTTGGTAGTATCTCGAGTACGTATTCGGATATCCATGGCCAGCCGTAGCTTGAAAATTAATTTAAAAAGTTCATTTTTTTAAGAATATTCAACCAAGTAGAAGACTTAGCATCAGTTTATTTTAAGTGGACTTTTCTGAAATATTATTCAAAATTAAAGCGTTTAGCGGCCTACAGTCCAAGAAAACATTGCGTTTCACTCGGTGCTAGCTTGTTGGCTCGTCAGATCATTACGCAATTTAAAGATTTTTCTAGCTCAGCTTACATAACTTTTTTGACAATAAGCTAATGTGAACTATACCAGCAAGATCACGGTTGCAATCATTTTCAACTGGGGTGTGTTTTTGTTTTGACTCGTGGCCAAGGCTAAGATATAACAAAGAAATAAAATAAATAATGATACAAATTCTATATACTAATATGAAAATTAATTTAAAAAGTTTATTTTTTCTGTTAATAATATTCAATCAAGTAGAAGACTTAGCATCAGTTTATTTTAAGTGGACTTTTTTGAATTATTATTCAAAATTAAAGCGTGTAGCGGCCTACAGTCCAAGAAAAGTGATAACGTTCACGTGTAATCCAGAAATCATATGTTATGGCCAACAGAAATCACTCATCAGCTAACTTTAAATAATCGCAAAGACTCATACTATTCATGAATCATGATCATGGTCTAGCCAAAAACCTGAAAAGCAGTTATATTAAAACTACTGCAAATATAACGTACACCAAGTTTTATCAAAATCGTTGGAGCCGTTTTTGAGAAAATTTAGAAAAAACTAAAACCGTTATATGGCAGTACCCGTTATAGCCGGGCTAAAACAAAAATTCGAATTTCTCCTCTAGGGGATCACCAAAAAGTACCACCCACGAAGTCTGAAGTAAATCCGTCAAACAGTTTAGGCTGCATGGTCGGACCGACGGACGGCATGACGAAACCTAATTTTTTAGACTTCTATATCATCGTAATGTCAGGTTTGATTAAAATCTCGATTTTTTTTGACGAAACCAATACTTGCCCTATTAGTCCAGTCATTTGGGGCCAAAAAAGTGGTCGAGGTGGAAAGTTTTGGAGGAGTATTAAATAAAAGCTATTTATAGATTTTGGGGTGCTCTTTCCGAATTTTAACTTTGCCACCTCGTATATCCGCCGCTAGAGCCGCCATCTTGAAAAAATGGCGGCCAAAAAAGTTTTTTGACAATATCTCCTCTTCTATTTATTTGAGGTCAAAAAAGTCAAGGAACACATTAAAGCTTAAAGCACCCACACACTTTCCAACATGCTGGCGGAGCCAGTCGCCAACTCCATCTTTGTCGATTTTATGTTCTAGACTTTCAGCAATCGCACGACTCACCACCCACAATTTTAAACCGTGAATGCTCAACTCCTCTAGAAATACGGCATACCTTTAGCGCAGCAACCAGGTTGCGTGAGCGGGACTGACTACAAAAAGGGAGGTAAAATCATTTGAACACGCGAAGCAGGCAACCCGATACTGTAATTTAAGAAGACTTAGGCGAAGCATGATTTATTATAAAAAATATAGTAAAAAGATATCATAATATGGTATGTGAGAAAAAATAAGTATTTTCTCCCAAAAAAATAAAAATACGTACAGTTTTCACCTACATTTTTTATATGAAAATCTATCAATCGACTTTTTAAACCAATAATAATGTACTAAGTAATTCGGAATTTTGTAATTCGGGATTTCGTAATTCGGGATTTTGTTATTCGGGATTTTGTTATTTAGGATTTTGTAATTCGGTATTTGTAATTCAGGATCTTGTAATTGTTTTTTTTTCTAATGTTAGTATTGGAGTATACTTTGCGGCGCTCGCACGCCTAAACTATTGATCGCACAAAACAAATATTAAGACTCTCATAAGCTTTAATGTGTACCTTGACTTTTTTACCTCAAATAAAAAGGAGAGGAGAAATTTCCAAAATTTTGGCCGGCAATTTTTTTAAGATGGCGGCTCTAGCGGCGGAGATACGGCGGAGTGAAAATTCGGAAAGAGCACCTAAAAATCTATCAAAATAGCTTTTATTTCAAACTCCTACAAAACTTTCCATCTAAAACTATCAAATTACTGGACTATATTCATTAAGTCAAAATATTAAAAAACCAACGTTACAACCTACAATGCCATTCTATAACTTTTTGGAAAGCCAGAAATCTATTATTTATTTTAATATTATTATTTATTTATGTTCTTTAGTTATAAGTAAAATTGTTTAGAGAACAGTGTTTTTTGTCTTAATCCACTCGGGCAAAACGTCACGATGCACATACGAGTATTTGACACAAAATCATGGCTAAAATTAGTTTGTCCTTCTAATCATTTTTCGTACGAACCATACAATTATATCAGCAAAAATCCAAAAATGTTCATTTTTCAATCATTTTAGCAATCAAACATGACATTACTACCATAGAGTATAGAAGACAAAAAATAAGTCCTAACGGTTAGGCCGATGTTCTTTGAACTTGGTACAAGGTATTCTTAGAGAAATATTGCATCAGCATAGTAAATGGCATAAAGCAGTCAAAAAAAGTAAAAATTGACTTAAAGTAAAAAGACTGCAGTCAATTGACTTACTGACTGCAAAAAATGACTGTGGTTAATAGGTGACTTTAACCTGACTTAAGTGACTGAAAGCAGTAAAAAAGTACTGCAGTCATTTAACTTAATAGTCAGGGACTGCTTTAGTTGACTGCCCAGTCAGAATATTCAAAACGACTGGTGACTTCTAGAGTATAGTAGTTAAATAACTAACTTAAAATATTAACTTAAAGTAGACGGTTTAGTCAATTGACTGTGACTTATCTGAATTCAGTCCTTTACAACTCTGGCGACTTTTTGAATATTTTGAATACTTTTGTTAACAATGTAACACAAAGTATTGTGGATGAGGATCATCAGGAGGCGCTTCAGAGAGCGAATCTGACTAGATCACACGGTCTATAACATTATCTAAGCTATGAAGTTGGCAGGAGCTATGTCAGGGAAAATCTGAAAATCTCAGAAATAAGTACTCATAATGCTAAATGGAACAACAAGAGCAGCACAAGAAAATATGAACCATGGTCGGTGTATTGGATGGAGAAGGTAATTGGTTCAGTCTTACAAGATTCCTTGGTGCACTCAGATATCGACAGTACTTGATCGATGAATTTAATTATTAAAGTTAAAATTTATTATTATATTTAAAACTCAGCATAGTTATTTAAAATTTATATGAATTTCAAACAAGAGAACATAAAAAAATAATCAGCAATAGATCGCGACAGACGACGAAAGTCAATGTTGAAAATTTGTTTTAAGAAATATTTCAAAACGTTATACATATTAATTGTAATTTAAACTTAACTTTCAAGATGATAAAAAAGCAAATAGCTATAAATTAAATCAATGTATTATTATATGGAACAGAAACTTGAATAAAACATCTACTACTACTACTACTACTACTACTACTACTACTACTACTACTACTACTAACTACTACTACTACTACTACTACTACTACTACTACTACTACTACTACTACTACTACTACTACTACTACTACTACTACTACTACTACTACTACTACTACTACTACTACTACTACTACTACTACTACTACTACTACTACTACTACTACTACTACTACTACTACTACTACTACTACTACTACTACTACTACTACTACTACTACTACTACTACTACTACTACTACTACTACTACTACTACTACTACTACTACTACTACTACTACTACTACTACTACTACTACTACTACTACTACTACTACTACTACTACTACTACTACTACTACTACTACTACTACTACTACTACTACTACTACTACTACTACTACTACTACTACTACTACTACTACTACTACTACTACTACTACTACTACTACTACTACTACTACTACTACTACTACTACTACTACTACTACTACTACTACTACTACTACTACTACTACTACTACTACTACTACTACTACTACTACTACTACTACTACTACTACTACTACTACTACTACTACTACTACTACTACTACTACTACTACTACTACTACTACTACTACTACTACTACTACTACTACTACTACTACTACTACTACTACTACTACTACTACTACTACTACTACTACTACTACTACTACTACTACTACTACTACTACTACTACTACTACTACTACTACTACTACTACTACTACTACTACTACTACTACTACTACTACTACTACTACTACTACTACTACTACTACTACTACTACTACTACTACTACTACTACTACTACTACTACTACTACTACTACTACTACTACTACTACTACTACTACTACTACTACTACTACTACTACTACTACTACTACTACTACTACTACTACTACTACTACTACTACTACTACTACTACTACTACTACTACTACTACTACTACTACTACTACTACTACTACTACTACTACTACTACTACTACTACTACTACTACTACTACTACTACTACTACTACTACTACTACTACTACTACTACTACTACTACTACTACTACTACTACTACTACTACTACTACTACTACTACTACTACTACTACTACTACTACTACTACTACTACTACTACTACTACTACTACTACTACTACTACTACTACTACTACTACTACTACTACTACTACTACTACTACTACTACTACTACTACTACTACTACTACTACTACTACTACTACTACTACTACTACTACTACTACTACTACTACTACTACTACTACTACTACTACTACTACTACTACTACTACTACTACTACTACTACTACTACTACTACTACTACTACTACTACTACTACTACTACTACTACTACTACTACTACTACTACTACTACTACTACTACTACTACTACTACTACTACTACTACTACTACTACTACTACTACTACTACTACTACTACTACTACTACTACTACTACTACTACTACTACTACTACTACTACTACTACTACTACTACTACTACTACTACTACTACTACTACTACTACTACTACTACTACTACTACTACTACTACTACTACTACTACTACTACTACTACTACTACTACTACTACTACTACTACTACTACTACTACTACTACTACTACTACTACTACTACTACTACTACTACTACTACTACTACTACTACTACTACTACTACTACTACTACTACTACTACTACTACTACTACTACTACTACTACTACTACTACTACTACTACTACTACTACTACTACTACTACTACTACTACTACTACTACTACTACTACTACTACTACTACTACTACTACTACTACTACTACTACTACTACTACTACTACTACTACTACTACTACTACTACTACTACTACTACTACTACTACTACTACTACTACTACTACTACTACTACTACTACTACTACTACTACTACTACTACTACTACTACTACTACTACTACTACTACTACTACTACTACTACTACTACTACTACTACTACTACTACTACTACTACTACTACTACTACTACTACTACTACTACTACTACTACTACTACTACTACTACTACTACTACTACTACTACTACTACTACTACTACTACTACTACTACTACTACTACTACTACTACTACTACTACTACTACTACTACTACTACTACTACTACTACTACTACTACTACTACTACTACTACTACTACTACTACTACTACTACTACTACTACTACTACTACTACTACTACTACTACTACTACTACTACTACTACTACTACTACTACTACTACTACTACTACTACTACTACTACTACTACTACTACTACTACTACTACTACTACTACTACTACTACTACTACTACTACTACTACTACTACTACTACTACTACTACTACTACTACTACTACTACTACTACTACTACTACTACTACTACTACTACTACTACTACTACTACTACTACTACTACTACTACTACTACTACTACTACTACTACTACTACTACTACTACTACTACTACTACTACTACTACTACTACTACTACTACTACTACTACTACTACTACTACTACTACTACTACTACTACTACTACTACTACTACTACTACTACTACTACTACTACTACTACTACTACTACTACTACTACTACTACTACTACTACTACTACTACTACTACTACTACTACTACTACTACTACTACTACTACTACTACTACTACTACTACTACTACTACTACTACTACTACTACTACTACTACTACTACTACTACTACTACTACTACTACTACTACTACTACTACTACTACTACTACTACTACTACTACTACTACTACTACTACTACTACTACTACTACTACTACTACTACTACTACTACTACTACTACTACTACTACTACTACTACTACTACTACTACTACTACTACTACTACTACTACTACTACTACTACTACTACTACTACTACTACTACTACTACTACTACTACTACTACTACTACTACTACTACTACTACTACTACTACTACTACTACTACTACTACTACTACTACTACTACTACTACTACTACTACTACTACTACTACTACTACTACTACTACTACTACTACTACTACTACTACTACTACTACTACTACTACTACTACTACTACTACTACTACTACTACTACTACTACTACTACTACTACTACTACTACTACTACTACTACTACTACTACTACTACTACTACTACTACTACTACTACTACTACTACTACTACTACTACTACTACTACTACTACTACTACTACTACTACTACTACTACTACTACTACTACTACTACTACTACTACTACTACTACTACTACTACTACTACTACTACTACTACTACTACTACTACTACTACTACTACTACTACTACTACTACTACTACTACTACTACTACTACTACTACTACTACTACTACTACTACTACTACTACTACTACTACTACTACTACTACTACTACTACTACTACTACTACTACTACTACTACTACTACTACTACTACTACTACTACTACTACTACTACTACTACTACTACTACTACTACTACTACTACTACTACTACTACTACTACTACTACTACTACTACTACTACTACTACTACTACTACTACTACTACTACTACTACTACTACTACTACTACTACTACTACTACTACTACTACTACTACTACTACTACTACTACTACTACTACTACTACTACTACTACTACTACTACTACTACTACTACTACTACTACTACTACTACTACTACTACTACTACTACTACTACTACTACTACTACTACTACTACTACTACTACTACTACTACTACTACTACTACTACTACTACTACTACTACTACTACTACTACTACTACTACTACTACTACTACTACTACTACTACTACTACTACTACTACTACTACTACTACTACTACTACTACTACTACTACTACTACTACTACTACTACTACTACTACTACTACTACTACTACTACTACTACTACTACTACTACTACTACTACTACTACTACTACTACTACTACTACTACTACTACTACTACTACTACTACTACTACTACTACTACTACTACTACTACTACTACTACTACTACTACTACTACTACTACTACTACTACTACTACTACTACTACTACTACTACTACTACTACTACTACTACTACTACTACTACTACTACTACTACTACTACTACTACTACTACTACTACTACTACTACTACTACTACTACTACTACTACTACTACTACTACTACTACTACTACTACTACTACTACTACTACTACTACTACTACTACTACTACTACTACTACTACTACTACTACTACTACTACTACTACTACTACTACTACTACTACTACTACTACTACTACTACTACTACTACTACTACTACTACTACTACTACTACTACTACTACTACTACTACTACTACTACTACTACTACTACTACTACTACTACTACTACTACTACTACTACTACTACTACTACTACTACTACTACTACTACTACTACTACTACTACTACTACTACTACTACTACTACTACTACTACTACTACTACTACTACTACTACTACTACTACTACTACTACTACTACTACTACTACTACTACTACTACTACTACTACTACTACTACTACTACTACTACTACTACTACTACTACTACTACTACTACTACTACTACTACTACTACTACTACTACTACTACTACTACTACTACTACTACTACTACTACTACTACTACTACTACACTACTACTATACTACTACTACTACTACTACTACTACTACTACTACTACTACTACTACTACTACTACTACTACTACTACTACTACTACTACTACTACTACTACTACTACTACTACTACTACTACTACTACTACTACTACTACTACTACTACTACTACTACTACTACTACTACTACTACTACTACTACTACTACTACTACTACTACTACTACTACTACTACTACTACTACTACTACTACTACTACTACTACTACTACTACTACTACTACTACTACTACTACTACTACTACTACTACTACTACTACTACTACTACTACTACTACTACTACTACTACTACTACTACTACTACTACTACTACTACTACTACTACTACTACTACTACTACTACTACTACTACTACTACTACTACTACTACTACTACTACTACTACTACTACTACTACTACTACTACTACTACTACTACTACTACTACTACTACTACTACTACTACTACTACTACTACTACTACTACTACTACTACTACTACTACTACTACTACTACTACTACTACTACTACTACTACTACTACTACTACTACTACTACTACTACTACTACTACTACTACTACTACTACTACTACTACTACTACTACTACTACTACTACTACTACTACTACTACTACTACTACTACTACTACTACTACTACTACTACTACTACTACTACTACTACTACTACTACTACTACTACTACTACTACTACTACTACTACTACTACTACTACTACTACTACTACTACTACTACTACTACTACTACTACTACTACTACTACTACTACTACTACTACTACTACTACTACTACTACTACTACTACTACTACTACTACTACTACTACTACTACTACTACTACTACTACTACTACTACTACTACTACTACTACTACTACTACTACTACTACTACTACTACTACTACTACTACTACTACTACTACTACTACTACTACTACTACTACTACTACTACTACTACTACTACTACTACTACTACTACTACTACTACTATACTACTACTACTACTACTACTACTACTACTACTACTACTACTACTACTACTACTACTACTACTACTACTACTACTACTACTACTACTACTACTACTACTACTACTACTACTACTACTACTACTACTACTACTACTACTACTACTACTACTACTACTACTACTACTACTACTACTACTACTACTACTACTACTACTACTACTACTACTACTACTACTACTACTACTACTACTACTACTACTACTACTACTACTACTACTACTACTACTACTACTACTACTACTACTACTACTACTACTACTACTACTACTACTACTACTACTACTACTACTACTACTACTACTACTACTACTACTACTACTACTACTACTACTACTACTACTACTACTACTACTACTACTACTACTACTACTACTACTACTACTACTACTACTACTACTACTACTACTACTACTACTACTACTACTACTACTACTACTACTACTACTACTACTAACTACTACTACTACTACTACTACTACTACTACTACTACTACTACTACTACTACTACTACTACTACTACTACTACTACTACTACTACTACTACTACTACTACTACTACTACTACTACTACTACTACTACTACTACTACTACTACTACTACTACTACTACTACTACTACTACTACTACTACTACTACTACTACTACTACTACTACTACTACTACTACTACTACTACTACTACTACTACTACTACTACTACTACTACTACTACTACTACTACTACTACTACTACTACTACTACTACTACTACTACTACTACTACTACTACTACTACTACTACTACTACTACTACTACTACTACTACTACTACTACTACTACTACTACTACTACTACTACTACTACTACTACTACTACTACTACTACTACTACTACTACTACTACTACTACTACTACTACTACTACTACTACTACTACTACTACTACTACTACTACTACTACTACTACTACTACTACTACTACCTACTACTACTACTACTACTACTACTACTACTACTACTACTACTACTACTACTACTACTACTACTACTACTACTACTACTACTACTACTACTACTACTACTACTACTACTACTACTACTACTACTACTACTACTACTACTACTACTACTACTACTACTACTACTACTACTACTACTACTACTACTACTACTACTACTACTACTACTACTACTACTACTACTACTACTACTACTACTACTACTACTACTACTACTACTACTACTACTACTACTACTACTACTACTACTACTACTACTACTACTACTACTACTACTACTACTACTACTACTACTACTACTACTACTACTACTACTACTACTACTACTACTACTACTACTACTACTACTACTACTACTACTACTACTACTACTACTATACTACTACTACTACTACTACTACTACTACTACTACTACTACTACTACTACTACTACTACTACTACTACTACTACTACTACTACTACTACTACTACTACTACTACTACTACTACTACTACTACTACTACTACTACTACTACTACTACTACTACTACTACTACTACTACTACTACTACTACTAC
>CATNUY010000153.1:600000-829559 GCA_951217065.1 Baccha elongata
GACTGTATTTAAGCAACATTTATATCGGAAGAATACTGATAACAGTGCGTGCTTTAATAAAACAAGTAACGGTGTAAAGACTGTATCTAAGCAACATTTATATCAGAAGTACACTGATAATAAAAGGTGCAAGAACTCTACAGCAGCTGAAGAACTCAACACAACAGGCCAGAGGAAATGGCTTTTTCCATTATATTGTAAGTTTGATTCATGTTAGGGAAATCATATAAATATCACAAATTCCTTACTAACTTAAGAAATTCAATGCCAAACCAATATAGAGACAGATTAAGACCAAAACCATATCATAGAGAAATTATAGATAACGAGAACTTAGATAATAGTGAAGCAACAAATAGTGAAGTGAATCTCGAAAATATTGTAGGTGCTAGTGATATTTTAAACCCATTTCTGCAAATAAATCAAACAAATATGGTGAATGATAATAACAACTCCGGTCAAGTTGACCCATTTTCTGTACTCAAAATCCCAGACGCAATTAAAGACTTACCAAAATTCGATGGTAATCCACGTCTTTTATACGATTTTATCACAAATGTAGAAGAAGTCCTCCTAATTGTGACATCTATAAATAATCCTACCTATGGTAGAATTCTTTTACGGGCCATCCGTAATAAAATCGATGGACCTGCAAACGAGGTTCTCAATATGTACGGCACACCCCTAGAGTGGTCACAAATTAAGGCTAATTTAATTCTTCATTACGCCGATAAACGTAATGAAACCTCACTAATTAAAGATCTGCATAATTTACGCCAACAAAATAAATCTGTAGAACAGTTTTATAGCGAAGTAATAGAGATTTATTCTACAATAAGGAATCACATCCAAATTTATAATAATGATCCTAATGTTGTGAAAGCGAAAGGAGACTTATATAGTGAAATGTGCTTAAACATATTTTTATCTGGATTAAAAGAACCGATAGGCTCTACAATAAGATCCATGAAACCTAATTCCTTAGCAGAAGCATTTTCTTACTGTATCAAAGAACAAAATATGTCTTATTTTAAATACGAACACAAACCTTTGCCAAAACCATCCACCCCTGTACAACCAATGTTCAATAATCAAAGATTCGCTCAGTCGAATACGAGACCACCAATTGTCCAACAACAGTATCAACCACAACAATACAGACCTCAACAACCACAACAATACAGACCCCAACAATTCCAACAATATAGACCTCAACAACAACCTTATTATCAAAAACCAATTAGTACACAATATACAAATAATGTTCTCCAATCAAAACCAACTAAAACAGAACCAATGGACACACTTTCGGCTCAAACATTAGTTAAGAAATCCCCATCTGGACAAATGAACAATTTTCGACAAAACGCTCAGATCCATAATATTGACGATAATTATGTCCAAACAGAACTTACAAATTCCAGTGATTTTCAAAGTTATTACACCCAGGATTATTATCCACAACTAGATGCATACTATGACAACCCTAATGAAAATTTCTTAAATAATCCTGATTGTGAAGAAGAGACAAATTTTCAGCCTCTTGCTTCAATACACCCATATACTTAGACATTAACAAACACGGACATTCTCTTCCATACATTCACATATCTTCACCCTTTGGAAAAAAACTGAAATTCTTAATAGACACAGGAGCTTCCGCTTCATTTATAAATCCTGAATACGTTCACCCAGACGATGTTAAAACAACTACACCCACAGTAATTACTACTATCTTAAAAACCCATAGTGTAGACAAACAAGTAGAATTCCCGATTTTCCTAGAATTTCAACAATCTGGTGAGTTTAAATTTCTTATATATAAATTCCATGGCTATTTTGACGGACTATTAGGACTTGATGCCCTTAATACACTTAAAGCCAAAATTGATTTACCTAATAAAACATTAGTAACAACAAATTCGGAAATTCAACTTTTTTATAAACCCAATTTTATGTCTCAAAAATTCAAAATTCCTGCACATTCTAACTTATTAGTTAAACTTCCAGTAGACAGTCAAACTGGTGACATTCTCGTCCCTGCGACAAAAATTGAACCTAATATAGATATTATTGAAGGTATCTACTCAGCCGAAAATTGGCACGCTGAACTTGAAGTTCAAAATAATACACCAATAGACGAAATTCTTTTCTTACAACACCCACTCAAAGTACAACCTCTTACAAATTTTGAAACAAGAGAATTAAACAATTTGGACATTCAAATCGAAGATTACGATAGACAAAATGTAAATGATATCTCTACAGAAATCCGGTCAGAACACTTAAACCCCGAAGAGAAGAAATCTATTTTAAAGCTTTGTCGTAATTATTCAGACATCTTCTATAAAGAAGGAGATAACCTAACATTCTCAAACGCAATTAAACATCAAATCAAAACTAATGACGAAATACCAATATACACAAAGACATACAGATACCCATACGTTCATAAAATAGAAGTTCAGAGTCAGATTTCAAACATGTTGGACCAAGGCATAATTAGACCAAGTTTCTCTCCATGGAGTTCCCCAGTTTGGGTTGTTCCCAAGAAAATAGACTCCACAGGAAAACAAAAATGGAGGGTAGTAATCGATTATCGCCGTCTTAACGACAAAACTATAGACGACAAATATCCTATACCCAATATTAACGAAATTTTGGACAAACTAGGCAAAAGCCACTATTTTACGACACTCGATTTGGCCAGTGGTTTCCACCAAATCGAGATGGACGTTCGAGATATTCCAAAAACGGCCTTCACGGTTGAATGTGGACATTATGAGTTTGTGAGGATGCCCTTCGGGTTAAAAAACGCCCCATCCACATTCCAGCGAGTGATGGATAACGTCCTCAGAGATTTCATAGGCAAAACTTGTCTCGTTTATTTAGACGACATTGTCGTCTACTCAACATCCCTACAAGAACACATTGAGAACTTGCAAAAAATATTTGATAAATTACGAAAAGCGAATCTTAAGATACAACTAAGTAAATCCGAATTTTTACGCAAAGAAACCGCGTTTCTCGGACACATTATTACAAGAGAAGGTGTTAAGCCAAACCCCGACAAGATAAGAGCAATTAAAGAATTCCCGATACCAAAAACAACAAAGGAAATCAAATCCTTTCTTGGCCTAATGGGTTACTACCGCAAATTCATCCGTGATTTTGCAAAATTAACCAAACCTCTCACTCAGTGTCTCAAAAAGGGTGCCGAGATAAATCTCAATGATGAATATAAGAAAACATTTGAACTGTGCAAGGATATTTTATCTAATGATCCACTTCTCCAATACCCCGATTTTTCTAAGCCATTCGTGCTTACCACAGACGCAAGCAACATTGCCCTCGGTGCCGTATTATCCCAAGGACCTATTGGAAAAGATAAGCCAATATGCTTTGCGAGTAGAACCCTGACAACATCAGAACTCAACTATTCGACGATAGAAAAGGAACTCCTTGCTATTGTCTGGGCAACAAATTATTTCCGCCCTTACCTTTTCGGTAATAAATTTAAAATAGTTACTGATCATAAACCATTGCAGTGGCTCATGAGTTTGAAAGAACCACATTCCAAACTCGTTCGTTGGAGATTGAAACTCGAAGAATACGATTATGAGATCGTATATAAGAAAGGTATTCTTAATTCTAACGCAGATGCTCTCAGTCGTATTAAACTACCAGACAAAATTGAATTAAATCTTAATGATACCACAGCCGCTACTATACATTCCGCCGAAGAAAACCTAGATGACGGTATCCCTATAGCAGAAAACCCTCTCAATGAATTTAATTTACAAGTTATATTCCAAAAATCGTCAGATGACCAACCTCGAAATTTATTAAAATTAATATTTAAGAATAGACAAAGACGAATTTTTAAGAAAGAATCATTTTCTGAAAACGATATTATTTCATATTTCAAAGAATATCTTCCTCCAAAAAAACTGGTTGCAATCATGGCAGATGATGAAACATTTAAACTAATTCAAAAAGTCTATTCAGAACACTTTGCTAGGAACAAGATTTTCCGTGTATTGAGATGTAAGAAACTTTTGACTGATATCACAGAAAACGACGAACAAGACCAAATTATTTCCAACTATCATACAAAATCTAACCATAGAGGTATCACAGAGACATACCAGCATTTACAACGTGATTATTTTTTCCCTTACATGAAAGACAAAATAACTAGGACAATTAACAACTGTACTACCTGTCAGACCCTTAAATACGAAAGACGACCTCCTATAATAGCTTTCGGAAAAACCGAAATACCCTTAAAACCACTTGATATATTACACACAGATATATATACCATCAATAACAAGAGTATCCTCACTCTTATTGATAAGTTTTCCAAATTTGGCGCTGCCTATACTTTACCAACCCGCAATAGTATTAACATTGTTAAACAAATCCAACACTTTATCAGCATTCACGGTATACCCCGGAAAATCGTATGCGACCAAGGATCAGAGTTTACGTCTAATCTCTTCCAAGACTTCTGTAAACAATTCAATATCGAGGCCCATGTTACCTCCTTTCAACAAACTACAAGCAAGCTCCTGTGGAAAGGATGCATTCAACTTTAACCGAAATTTATAGAATTATTCAAGAAAAATACAAAAACAAAGATCACGAGGACATACTTGACGAGACTATTATAACTTACAACAACGCAATTCACTCTTCAACCAATTATACACCATATGAACTTTTCTACGGACGTACATACGAATTCAATCAAACCTTGACATATAATGACAAACACGACTACTTACAAAAACTCAATGCATTTCAGAGAGAACTTTTCGAATCTATTACAAAATTATTAGAGGATAAAAGAAATAAAACCATAGCAAAAAGAAACAAAAACAGGGAAACCCCAAACAATTTTGAAGTAGGAGAAATCATCTATCGAAAAGAATGTAGAAGAAATAAAACTACCCCACGATTTAAAAAACAAAAAGTCCAAACTAACAATAAACTGACAATAATTACTAATGACAATAAAAAAGTTCACAAAGCTAGAATAAAAAAGAAAAGAAAATTTCAGATTACTAATGACAGCAACGGCAATACTGGGACAACAACTGGAGATACATAACTTGACAGATAATTATGGACTTTTACCACTCCGACTAGGACATGCCAAGGTAATAGAAACCTACAAACGATTTATTCATATCATAAACCTGAAAGATTATGAACAAAGTATAGAGGAAATTCGTAAATCCCTGGATACTCTAGAAAATGACCAAACTAACATTGATACAGTAAAAATAGCAAATATTAAATTCAGCCAACTAGAACTCAAACTTCAAACACTTTTACCCAAGCACAAATTAAAACGTGGTTTAATAGATGGATTAGGAACCAT
This sequence comes from Baccha elongata, assembly GCA_951217065.1. Taxonomy (NCBI): domain Eukaryota; kingdom Metazoa; phylum Arthropoda; class Insecta; order Diptera; family Syrphidae; genus Baccha; species Baccha elongata. The sequence continues at coordinate 605,390 of CATNUY010000153.1, forward strand.
TATAAAAACAATTACCGGAAACATGGATGCTAATGATGCAATAAATATTAACGAAGAAATCAAAAAACTAAATTTAAATCAAAATATTTTAGAAATCGAAACCAACCAACAAATTAGTATCAATAAGAAAATGATAGAGAGATTTGACAATATCACTCGCCATATAAATGAACAACAAAAAATGATAGAATCCTTCTTATATATTTATAATTCCAATATAAATAATGTACTCAGAACAGATCAAGAAATCCTGAAACACCTCCAATACGTTCACAAGATTATCTTCAATATCGATTTGCTTTACAATCACTTAGTAAACATAGCAGAAGCTATTACTTTAGCACGATTACGTATAATTTCGAAACAAATATTGAGTAAAACTGAACTGAATGAAATAAGAGCTCTTCTTGTAAAACAATCTATTGATTTCTCTTCGGATGAATTAATTTATGAAATTTTACAATTACAAGCGTATTACAATAATTCAAACATTGTGTTTAGCATTGAAATCCCTATTACTTCCCAAGCAAATTATTCCTTTTTCCATCTCATCCCCCTTCCTATAAACAAAACCCTGTTTATATCTACTTACCCATACGTCGCCATACATGAATCCGACGCACTTTATTTTGGGAAAGTCTGCAACCTCATAGAAGACATCTATCTTTGCGAAAGCAAAGACAAACAAAACACTAAGTTCCCTGAATGTGTACCAAAGATCATAAATAACCACCCAGCTATGTGCAACCTGTCCAATGGTTTGGAACCCAACCAGATACTTCAACCCGAAAATAATTACATACTCCTAACTGATGTTCGAAATATCAGTGTCGAAACAACATGCGGCATCAACAAATATAATATATATGGCACCGCACTTTTACATTACAAAAATTGTTCCATAACTATTAATAATTTAACTTATGATCCAAATGTAGATATTTTTTGGGATAGCATTGTGATTCATCCTCCAACACGCAGTCAGATCAACTCACCCACTATAAACCAACATCTTTCGCTAAACAAACTCCATCTGGACCAGCTTAAAAATAGAGAAGAAATCCATCTACTTACCACAAAGTCAACAGCCCACATCGCATCAATTTGGGTTTTTCTAATTCCGATGACAATCATATCGATATTCATCTATCTTCAAATCAAGACTCGGAAGAATCCTAAAAATGAAACTCCAAGTACAGAAGACATTCAAAACGCTCCTTCGAGAGGCAACACCCTCTGGCAGTCGCTCCGCTAAGGGGGGAGGAATTATGATTCCAAATATGCAAGGTTGCACTTTGTAACTTGTATCATATTATTCATATTTATTATTATTTTATCTTTATTAAAATGCAAGATTGCACTTTGCAACTTGCAACAATGTAGTATTTTATATCTGTAAGCACCTTCTGTGCATTTGATATCTTTGGCTTTTCCAAAGATTGTAACTTAAATCTTTTGTTTTCAATTTTAAATTCCTAAACATTGCTTGGCACCTTATGTGCAAAGAAAAGTATGATGATGTTTATAGTCTTAGTTGGTTGTTGAAGTAATAAAGTTTTTTTTTTAAAATCACTAAACATTTAAATTCTTAAGTCGTGCGTCGGCTCGAGACCGGGATAGGTGGAGTGACTTGTTGAAGGAGGCCAGGACCGGACCCCGGTTGTCGAGCCGATGATGATGATGAATCGGACATGGAATGGTTTGATACTGGAGTTTGGATTTTTTTTAAAGTAGTTATATTTTTGTTTTTATTATGCTCCGGACAGACATTTTCTTCTTTATTATGATATTTTTCTTCGGTTTGACAACCTAACTCGAATTTTTAAATTATTGGGGGTTATAAGTCTGAGTCGAACGCGACTCCCCCGAAGACTTCGCGTTCCTCGGCCGGTTTTCCTGGTTGCATCTTGGGCATATAGGAGTCTTTGTTCCTTCAAGACCGCACTTGTAACAAAACAAGTTACGGACCTCTGACTCACACTCAAAATAAGTGTGGCCCTGCGCTTTGCAATTCCAGCAAACCAAATTTGGAGCATCTGCATACTTCCGGGGAGGAAATTTTTGACGTGCCCCTCCATATTGAAAGGCCGCAATTTGATCGTCGGTTTGCTGGTATGACTCTTCATCATTTTTAATTTCATTGATAAACTTAACGGGTGGTCTCGAAATTTTAGGGAATTCACGCTCCCTTCTCGGAAAGGCTGTTTCGGCATCCCTGCATGCGTTTCTAAACTGATCCAAGGTAAAAATTGGCATAGCATAAACAAACTTTCCGACTTTCTCATTTAAATTTCTTTTAAGAATATGAATTAATTCATTTTCAGGGATCGGATTTACCATTTGAGGCCTCATTCGGTTTATTGCATTGAAGAAATCATTGCTGCTTTCGCAAGAAGTCTGCCTACGGTCCAAAATTTCACGAGTGATCTCAAAATCAGACCGAGAATTTTTAAACTGACGCATCAAAGCATCTTTTAACGATGGCCAGTCAGGCCGGTAATTGTTTCTTTGGAACTGCCAAAACCACTCGTAGGCAGATCCCGAAAGCAGCAAGTGAAAGTCTCGCAGAACTTCGTTCCATGGGCAGTCATATTGGCTCTGGAGCGGTTCAAGTCGAAATATTAAGTCTTTGACTGTTAAACTTTCTGGTTGCCCTTCAAATCTAAGACCCCACTTATCAATTTTAATCGGACTTCTTATAACTGAGTGTCCATTTTGGGAAGGTGCTCGAAAATGAGAAGCATTATATGGATGCCTAGAATGCCTCGGCGGAAAATCATAGTTAACTTCTGGTTGGTAGTTGTAATTTTGCCTCTGGTAATGATGATGACCAGAAGGTCTAAAATGTCTATTACTTGGATCAGGCTGAAGAGGATTTTGTAATGGTGGCTGTGGTGGTGGCTGTTATAAATTCACGGAAGAGGCCGGTCTTGGTGCTTGATCTACAACCGAGGGAGCCGGTCGACTCAGACTCAAATCCCTCATAAGAGTACCAATCTGTTGTTGGATTTCATTTTTCAAAGTTTGAGAGATTTCTGTCCAAACAGTCACCTATAGCCGTATTAATGTAGGCTATAAGATCTTCTGGCACAACGGCTGTTTCACGTACAGTCATTGGTGGAGGTCTCTGTGCTAAACTTTGCAAAATGTCTCGAGAGCCTCCAAAATGTCTAACATTGACTGACTGGGGCCTAGAAATGGGTCTAACTGTTTGGTTTACTGACCCCTAGACTGCCACTTCTCGATGAGGCTTTAATCGAACCTTTGTCAGGAACACTACTGTAGGAATCATTGAAGACGTTAAGCTGATTGTTAAAAACGCGGTTAGTAGAACTAGCCGGAATATCAGATGTTGATCGGAAAGGCCTAGCATTGACGTACGGAGTACTTGGAAGTCCTCCTCCTTGCCTAGCACAACCTAAGTTGCGGCTGATTGACCGGGTAATTCTTCAATTATCTCTTATTAAATTATTTAACCTCTCATCATCTTCTTTTGTAGATAAAGCCATTTTAAACCAACGAGAAAACAACAATGAACCAAAAAACAAACAACTTTATGTTGTAAACAAATTAACGGGTGAGTTTCTTTACGAAAAGTATTAAATTTTAAGGTTATTTTAGGATTAGAGTTCGTAGAAAATAAGATAATTTTAAGTAAACGTAGTAAAAGTATTTTTGAGAAAACTGTATTAAATTATATCCTTAGTACTTTTTTAACGCAAAATATTCTATGAATGTACGCTTAAGTAATGAATATAAGTTGGAATTTATATAGAAAAAGGTACTGTTTTGTTTTGTTATTTTGTTATATATAAGGAATATAATAAGTACTGATTTTAAAACTAACATAAGAATTAAGAAAACGGGGAGAGTACGATAACTTTGGCGCCAAGAATTGATAACGGTTTTTTGTAGCACAGTTTAATACAAGCATTTTTTATTATGGGTTGGGGGGGTCTATCTCCCTTCGTTTGGGCGGGAGGGGCAATTTTATAAAAACAGTGCTAAAAATTTAAAACAAATATTAAAAAATAACGGTAATACCTACAACTAAGTTTTATATATTTTTTTAAAGTCAATACTTTTTTCTATTAGATGTTTTTTAAATCAAGTGAAACCAATGCATAGTCTTTGAAAAAACGGACTTTAAACTCAAAAATTGCGAAAAAAAGGTAAAAAAAAAAACTTTGAAGTGTGATTTTTCAAAACTGTAAAATAAAATACTACTTTTTTTTTTTAAAATTCGTTGCTCATATTAATTTTCAATCATAAACTGAAAACAAAATGATTTTATGTTTTCTGGTTTTTGAGAAAATGGAAAATTACTAAAACTACTTTCTTATTCTTATAAGAGTTTTCTTTTTTTTTTGGTATACGGTGAATGTTGTACGTAGGTTCGTTTTTGTAATGATGCTTGGGCATCTTTAAATGTAACAGAAACTTTGCATACACCCAACCTCGCACCCACCCCACCTCGCACCCACCCCACCTCGCACCTACCCCGAATCCTAGAGTGTGTCCAAGCAGGGGGTTGCAGGGGGCAGCATGCCCCCCCTTACATACCTCACTGTTTATACGCTTTAGTAATTTTCCATTTTCTCAAAAACCAGAACACATAAAATCATTTTGTTTTCAGTTTATGATTTAAAATTAATATGAGCCCCCCACCCATAGTAAAAAATGCTTGTATTGAACTGTTCTACAAAAAACCGTTATCAATTCTTGGCGCCAAAGTTATCGTACTCGTGCCAAGAAAACGAATAATATTTTTATGTAGATTTTAAGAAATTACTAATATCCCAATAATTTAAGACTTAAGTATAACTAGAAATCTTCAAATAACGTAGACAAATAATTTTAACTGTGAACTAATATCCACAACAACTATCTGTTTGCAAAAGTATAGGGTTATTTTGAAATATTGGGGTATTTTGTAGGTTTTGTTTTTCATAAGAATTCGGGGTGCTTCAGGTAGCTTTTCTTCAGTGGTTTGTTAGCGGAATGGTGTGATCTTACTTGTGGTTATCTCATTTTAATTACTGCGGACGGACGTTACTTTATGCCCCCTTAGTGTGGTGAAATAAATACATTAATTGACGAAAAGAATTTACATTGTTTTCTTCATTGCTTCAGCAATCTTAATCTGTCTCTAAAACTTGTTGCTAGAAGACTTGAAGCGATAAATCAAATATGGAGAAAAAAAATATTTCGAATTGATTGGTGCAGGCTACGATTACCGACAATTTGTCAAACCCGGCCTCTGCGGTCCTATTCAATATTATTATTTAGGAAAAAGCTAGAATTTTGAAAAGAAAGATTAAAATTTGGGCAGAAAAGTAAAATTAAAAAAAAAGTAGAATAAATAGAAATGAATGTATGAAGAAAAAAACAAATATTGCAAAATTTAACTTTTTGTCGCTGTCGACTTCAAATGACCCCTCGCAATTAGAATTAGTGCGTCAGAGACCTTCTATTCTAAGCCGTACGCTTTTCAAAGACCACAGCAAGAATAGTTGAGCCATCAGTAATTATGCTGACCAAAAAAAATTAGTAACAGTCACTGTTAGTTTTCAAATTTTCATTGCTATTGGCCTAATTTTATTGGTCAAGACACGAGTTTGAAAACTCACAGCGAGTGATATTTCGGACTATCACAGGATGAAGACATGGACTTTAGTACGTTGGGCGCCATTTTGTTGCGTGGCAAAAGGAGGTGAAGGAGTAGAGAGAGAGAGAGAGAGATAGCTATAGAAGAAGTAAACGATAAGGTAAAAGAAAGATGGGGCAGAAAAGGGTTAGGAATGTCTAGTTCAGGGACTTGGCCTGCTTGCGATGCTCAGCTAAGCTCGCCGGACGGGATGGGATCTTGTCCCCGAAATTAATCCTCACCAGCAACAACATATATCAGGCCGTAAGAAAAATTAATTTCAATAAAACAGACTTTACCACACCAAAGAGGGCGCTGCTGATGGAATGCAGCTGGCCATAACCCACCCAACCTGGAAATTCGTCGGCCATATTTGAATTTCCCCAGTTCGAATTCTAGTTCACCAGGTCACACAAATTCACCAGCGTCAGATACTTCACCATGCACCCCATGAATGAAATTTCCTAAAAAAACTCAAAACAAAAGAAAACAACACGCAAACTGTCATAATTACTATGGCTATTAAGCATTTTATTTCCGGTGCTAAGGCACAGACAATGTTTCAGCTTTTTTATTATAAAAAATCGACTGTAATAAATGGAGCCATCATATATATAAATAGGAATAAGAACAACACAAAAACTAATTAAAAAGGTAATAAGTAGTGTTACCGTAGTAATCAAAACAAAACAACATTGTACCCAATCTGGGACTATTACCCTATAAATTCCAAAAAAACCCTTTTCCTACCTAAATAGAGCTCCTTTTAGGTACATTAGAGGGCAAAGAAAACAAAAAAAAAAACGTACATGGGACTGACTAAAACGGAAACCTAAATATCACTTACATACTCAAAACTATTATAGTTTATATATATAAACAGGAACCAAGATAATACAAAAGTAAGAAAAGTTATACTTATGTCACTATAAACCAAAAAAAAAATTACACATCTACGATATGTCAGCTTCCACGCTAAAGAACAATTATACGTAATAAAATTATTATCTGCGAATGTAATTTTATGATTACACAATTACAGAAAATAACCATTACAACGACGCTTATGATATAAGGCACCTTGCCAACCAATTAAAAAAAATCCTTTTTAAAATTTCCATTGAAATAGGTGGAAAGTGAACGATAAAGTTAACGTTACAAATAACCTACTCAAGTTCATATTAAATAGATAACCATAAATATAAATAGATACATATATATTAAGTGAACAAAGCAATAATATTAAATTCTTTTCAGGTTTCCTTTTTTTTTTTTTTTAAATTCACTTGTACTCATCATTTAAGTATTAAATTAAAAGAAAACCTTGAAATTACTCTCGCTGATCATCTTATGAACCCATCTATAGAGTCCTGGGGTCTGGTGGAGTCTGTATCGTATCCCCAAAAGCAAAATGCTTCATGGTGGCATTTTCCACTAGGTTTACAATCCCAATTGCGTTGATCGGTTTAAAGATACGCTCGTATGGCTGCTAACAATGTGCGGTTAACACTTTCTGATGCATTTGACTGTGTTGCATAGTTCGCTGTTCTTAAATGTCGGATCCCATATTTGTCCAATAAATTTTGGAATTCTTTTGAAAGAAATTGCTTTCCATTGTTCGAATGGATGATACGAGGGACACCGAACATACTAAAAACATCTTGATGCAGAAATTTTATGACACTTGAAGTGTTAGCGTTCTTCAAAGCCTTAAGGAAAACAAATTTAGAGGTGAACAAGTACGAAAAAAATAAATGCGTTTCCTAATTTTGACCCAGGGTAAGGTCCATAAAAATCAATATATAATTTTTCAAATGGACGATCAGAACAATACGAAGTACAGATAGGAGGAATAGAAATCTGGTTTGACGCTTTAAACTGCTTACACACTGAACAGTTAGACACGTATTCATGGATTTGAACAATCATATTCGGCCAGTAAAAATATTGCCGAATACGGTGTATCGTTTTAGTAATACCACAGTGAGCTGATGTTGGGGGGTTATGAGTTTTCATAATAATTTGTTCTGTTAAGCCAGAAGGTACCCACAGAAGCCAATCATACTCTATCATTACTTGTTGGTAATCGTTTTTAAAAACTCGTTTATAGACAAAACCATCTTCGATTTTCAGATCCGGTAGTTCTTCTGGGTGTTTGTTAATTGCTTCGATTAGACTTTTGTACTCATCAGACTTAAATTCTTCACTGTCCAGGTTAATAACAGGTGCAATGTCTTCCAAGTCAAGAGAGTCTACATGTACCCGAGAAAGAGTGTCAGGTACCGTGTTAAGTTTTCCGGAGCTGTGTTGTATGTCGAAGGCTTAGGATTGTAACAGTAAGCTCTATCGAGCCAATTTTCCACTCAGATCCTTCATGCTCATAAGCCATCGAAGGCTAGAGTGATCTGTTATTGCCGTAAAATCTATGCCCTTGACATACGGCCTAAATATTTTCACTGCCATCACTGCCGCCATGCACTCCTTCTCGTTCACGCTGTAGTTTCTCTGACATTTATTAAGCTTCTGGGAGAAAAAAGAAATAGGAAGCTCTTCATCTTCACTGTTTTTTTGAAATAAAACAGCAACAATTCCAGTATCTGACGCATCGCATTGGCTGAAGAAGGTTTTCAAAAGCTAACAGGGTTTCATCACTAATTTTGAATTTTTCGTTATTTTTCTTCAGCAGGTCCGTCAGGGGGGCAGTCATACTAGAGAAATCTTTTATGAACTTTCGATACCACCCTGCTAGACCAAGTAGCCGCCGGACTTGTCGGGGTGTTTTGGGAGTAGGAAAGTCTACAATGGCTTCCACCTTAGCCGGATCAGTTTTAAGTTTCCCACCACCAACAATGCTTTTTGAAGCAAAATTTGGATTTGTTCATGTTGATTGTGAGGTTTGCCTTGCGCAAACATTCAGCTACTTCATCTACCAGGGCTATATGTGTCAAAGTCAGGTGCCATGATAAGCAAATCATCCAGATATACAAAGACTCGATCCCTAAGTCGTGCAGGAATCACCTTGTCCATTAATTGGCTTAACCGTTGGGTTGCATTGCACAACCCAAAAGGCATCACCGTAAATTGGTACAAGGGTCTTCCCGGTACCGCAAAGGCAGTCTTTTCCCTACTCTGTTTCTCCAGCGGTATTTGTCAGAATGCTTCTTTAAGATCTATACTGCTTATATAAAAAGTATCTGGTAGTCGGCTGAGGAGCCCTTCAATATGTGGTAGAGGATTCGCGTTTTTCTTCGTCAGTGAGTGCACTTTACGAGAATCCAGGCAAAGTCTAACTTTGCCTGGCTTCTGCAAATGAACCACTGGCGAACACCACGGGCTTTCGCTTTCCTCTATTACACCAAGACTTAACATTCGATCTAACTCAGTATATAAAACGGCTTGTACCGCTGGGGAGACAGGGTAGTGACGCTGTTTCACAGGGATCGCATCTCCTGTATCTATAACGTGCTCCATGAGAGACGTTTTACCAAGACCATCTCGGTCAAAACAAAGAAATGTCTGCCTGACTGTCTCCAATCTGGCCTGCTGATCTGCTGTTAATTTATGAGAAATTGGGTCCAATTCTTCAGAAACAGATAGTGAACTTATAAGGTGTGGAGCTAGCTGGAATGCTCTCCAGTAGTCTACTCCTAAGAAGATCTCCTGGTCCAAATTTGGAACGAGGTAAAACGTTATGGTTTTTGTCTGATCGTTATAAGTGACGGGTACTACAACTTTTCCCACTATACTTTGTTTTTTCCATCTGCTGTTTTTACCCCTGAATGATATGGAAGGATTTCAATTTTTAACAGGTGGACAAGTTTCAAACAGTTTTTGCCTAGAATGCTGACACTTGCTCCACTATCAAGCAATCCGAAAAATTCTCTGTTGCATATGTATATTTTGGCATAAGGCCTAGAATCTGCTGATTTATCTATAATCGTTGACAAAATACTAGTTCTCACTTCTTTTCTAGCTTTTTACCTATCTCTGGCTTTTAAAACATTTTTAGACACTACACTTACATTAAAAATTCTATGACGCGCTTGTTTATATTCTAGTAATCGGACATGGCGGTCAGCCATCAGACGAATAGGGGGAATAACATGTAGCATATGAAAACATGCACGTGCCGTAACTATTCGGGACTGGTGGAAGTGTGATCATAGCCTCTTTGCGGCGGCCGCTAGTAACAAGCCTTTTAAAAAAGGTTTGGCTAATATGATCAGGCTGATTCCTCAGGTTGGCAACAGGTTAATTCCCTGTTCCGTAAAATTTAGAATTACGAACCCGACAACAAGCCTCGGAAACGGACTGATCTCACGACGACAACCAACGCAACGAAAACGGCAAAACGATTTACGAATTTTCTTATGGAACGTAAGATCGCTCTATAGAGCTCGAGCTGCTCAGCAGCTAGCCGATGCCCTGTCAAAATATAGAGCTGACATAACAGCACTACAAGAAATCAGATGGACAGGGAATGGTGTTTTACAGAAGAAAGAATATGACGTATACTACAGCTGTCATACAAAACACCATGTGCTCGGGGTAGGCTTCCTAGTCAGCGAAAAAATGAAGTCTACCATCATCGGCTTTAACGCTATAAGCGAAAGGCTATGCACCCTTCGCGTGCGAGGCAAAGTTACGAACATTAACCTCATTAACGTTCACGGACCTACGGAGGAGTCCTCAGACGAAGAAAAAGAGACTTACTACGAACAAGTCGTGAGGACCTTCAATGCCTGTCCAAGGTATGACGTAAAAATCATCCTTGGGGATTTGAACGCAAAAATAGGTCGGGAGCCGGTATTCAGGCATTACGCAGGCACCCATAGTTTGCATGAGAACACTAATGACAATGGACTTCGAGTCTTAGAATTGGCAGCATCGAATAACATGGTCGTTGCGAGTACCAGGTTCCCGCGAAAAGATATCTACAAAGCCACCTGGGTATCACCTGATGGAGTCACTCGTAACCAAATAGACCACGTGTTGATAGACCGTCGCCACTACTCGAACTTGATGACGGTACGAACGTACCGAGGCGCCAATATCGACTCGGATCACTATCTTGTTGGTATGGTCTTCCGAGGGCGGATTGCCTTGCGAAGACGTATTGCATCCGCCGATCAGGTTCGAATCAACACGGCTGCCCTGCGCAATGAAAATGCCAGTAACACCTTTGGTAATGCGTTAGGACTCGCCCTAGAATCGCTTGATTTAGGGAGAGTAAGTCCTGGGGCCAGTATGCTGGGCGTAGATGAGAAGTGGACACGCCTTAAGAATACTGTCATTAGTACTGCCAACTCCATCTTAGGCAGCAGTCGTAGAAATCGGAACGACTGGTTTGATGATGAATGCAAGCTAGCGACTGAACGTAAGAATGTTGCGTACCGAGCAATGCAACAATCTCATAGAACGCGGGCACGCGAAGAAGAATATAAAGAGCTCAGAAGAATAGAAAAACGGCTTCACAGACAGAAAAAATCAGCCTGGGAGAAGAACTTAATCTGTGAAATAGAAAAAAGCAGAGAGCGAGGTCCGCACCAGGCGCGGAAGTTCTACCAATCCGTCCGAAACATGACGCAGTACACACCACGCTGCACATACTGCAAGGACGGAGAGGGAAATCTGATCACCGATCCACAAAGCATACTGGAGCGATGGGAAGTGTACTTTAATGAATTGCTAAATGGTCAACTCACTGCAGAAGTGGAGGCTCCACTGCTTCAAGACGAATAACCTATGTTGCTGTCACCAAGCATAGAAGAGGTTGAGAAGGCTAAAGACCGGCTTAAGAAAAACAAAGCCCCGGGAGCTGATGGTATACCAGCCGAATTATTTCAACACGGTGGGCCAGCTCTACGTCAGGCAATTCATGATATTATAGTGCACGTGTGGGAGCATGAAGAAATGCCAGAAGACTGGCGAAAAGGTATAATATGCCCCATACATAAGAAAGGAGATGTCACAACGTGCAGCAACTAAAGAGGTATCACGTTGTTGAGTACCGCCTATAAGATACTCTCCTCTATCCTACAAGACCTGATAACCCCATACGCTAGAACCATCATCGGACAATATCAGTGTGGTTTCATTCCAGGCAAATCAACAACTGATCAGATCTTTACCCTTAGGCAGGCGATGGAAAAATTTCTAGAATTTAACATCCCAACATACCACCTGTTAATAGACTTTAAGGCCGCCTATGATAGCATAGCCAGGGTAGAACTTTACAAAGCCATGAGAGAATTCGGCATCCCAAATAAATTGACACGACTATGTAGGTTGACCATGACCAACGTAACAAGCCAAGTAAAAATAGCCGGATTGCTATCCAGACCAATCAACATCTTTAATGGATTACGACAAGGGGATGGTTTGGCCTGCCTCCTCTTCAACCTGGCGTTGGAGAAAGCAATCCGTGACTCTGACACGGCAACAAGGGGGACCATCGTCAACAGGTCCAGCCAGATACTGGCTAACGCAGACGACATCGACACCATCGGAAGAACCGAGCAAGCTGTACACGATTCCTTCATCCAGATTGAGCAGGCGGCACAAAATCTGGGACTACAACAAAGTACATGGTGGCGTCGAATGCGAGAGGAACAGTTGGTCAAACAATCAAGGTAGCGGAGCACGAATTTGAAGTGGTGCAATCCTTTAAATACCTTGGGTCAATAGTAGCAGCCGATAACAATATAGAAGAAGAAATACGCGGGCGGCTTCTCAAATCCAACAGAGCCTACTACAGTCTGTCAAAGCTCTTCAAATCCAGAAATCTCACCATAACTTCAAAACTACTGCTGTACAGGACCATGGTCCTGCCAGTACTCACATATGGATCCGAGACTTGGGTGCTTAGCAAAAGGCACTCTGACCTCTTAGCCGCGTTCGAGAGAAAAGTCTTAAGGAGAATTGTTGGCCCCATATGTGAGGAAGGACGATTCCGGAGACGGTACAATCATGAATTGTACGCAATCTACCTTGAAGTAGATATCGTGACAAAAATTAGGCTCGGTAGACTTCGGTGGGCAGGGCACCTAGCTCGCATGAGCGAAGAGGAACCTGCTCGGAAAGTTCTTTGTGGTACATTCTATGGCAGACGACAGCGTGGTAGACCATGCTTGCGCTGGAGAGATGGCGTAGACCAGGACAACCGGAGCCTTGGTGTGCGCAACTGGATGGCGTGCGTCGGCTCGAGACCGGGATAGGTGGAGTGACTTGTTGAAGAAGGCCAGGACCGGACCCCGGTTGTCTAGCCGATGATGATGATGAATCGGACATGGAGTGGTTTGATACTGGAGTTTGGTTGGTCAGTACTCACTATTTTCTCTTTCTTATTGATTTTTTTTAAAAAAGTTATATTTTTGTTTTTATTATGCTCCGGACAGACATTTTCTTCTTTATTATGATATTTTTCTTCGGTTTGACAACCTAACTCGAATTTTTAAATTATTGGGGGTTATAAGTCTGAGTCGAACGCGACTCCCCCGAAGACTTCGCGTTCCTCGGCCGGTTTTCCTGGTTGCATCTTGGGCATATAGGAGTCTTTGTTCCTTCAAGACCGCACTTGTAACAAAACAAGTTACGGACCTCTGACTCACACTCGAAATAAGTGTGGCCCTGCGCTTTGCAATTCCAGCAAACCAAATTTGGAGCATCTGCATACTTCCGGGGAGGAAATTTTTGACGTGCCCCTCCATATTGAAAGGCCGCAATTTGATCGTCGGTTTGCTGGTATGACTCTTCATCATTTTTAATTTCATTGATAAACTTAACGGGTGGTCTCGAAATTTTAGGGAATTCACGCTCCCTTCTCGGAAAGGCTGTTTCGGCATCCCTGCATGCGTTTCTAAACTGATCCAAGGTAAAAATTGGCATAGCATAAACAAACTTTCCGACTTTCTCATTTAAATTTCTTTTAAGAATATGAATTAATTCATTTTCAGGGATCGGATTTACCATTTGAGGCCTCATTCGGTTTATTGCATTGAAGAAATCATTGCTGCTTTCGCAAGAAGTCTGCCTACGGTCCAAAATTTCACGAGTGATCTCAAAATCAGACCGAGAATTTTTAAACTGACGCATCAAAGCATCTTTTAACAATGGCCAGTCAGGCCGGTAATTGTTTCTTTGGAACTGCCAAAACCACTCGTAGGCAGATCCCGAAAGCAGCAAGTGAAAGTCTCGCAGAACTTCGTTCCATGGGCAGTCATATTGGCTCTGGAGCGGTTCAAGTCGAAATATTAAGTCTTTGACTGTTAAACTTTCTGGTTGCCCTTCAAATCTAAGACCCCACTTATCAATTTTAATCGGACTTCTTATAACTGAGTGTCCATTTTGGGAAGGTGCTCGAAAATGAGAAGCATTATATGGATGCCTAGAATGCCTCGGCGGAAAATCATAGTTAACTTCTGGTTGGTAGTTGTAATTTTGCCTCTGGTAATGATGATGACCAGAAGGTCTAAAATGTCTATTACTTGGATCAGGCTGAAGAGGATTTTGTAATGGTGGCTGTGGTGGTGGCTGTTATAAATTCACCGAAGAGGCCGGTCTTGGTGCTTGATCTACAACCGAGGGAGCCGGTCGACTCAGACTCAAATCCCTCATAAGAGTACCAATCTGTTGTTGGATTTCATTTTTCAAAGTTTGAGAGATTTCTGTCCAAACAGTCACCTATAGCCGTATTAATGTAGGCTATAAGATCTTCTGGAACAACGGCTGTTTCACGTACAGTCATTGGTGGAGGTCTCTGTGCTAAACTTTGCAAAATGTCTCGAGAGCCTCCAAAATGTCTAACATTGACTGACTGGGGCCTAGAAATGGGTCTAACTGTTTGGTTTACTGACCCCTAGACTGCCACTTCTCGATGAGGCTTTAATCAAACCTTTGTCAGGAACACTACTGTAGGAATCATTGAAGACGTTAAGCTGATTGTTAAAAACGCGGTTAGTAGAACTAGCCGGAATATCAGATGTTGATCGGAAAGGCCTAGCATTGACGTACGGAGTACTTGGAAGTCCTCCTCCTTGCCTAGCACAACCTAAGTTGCGGCTGATTGACCGGGTAATTCTTCAATTAACTCTTATTAAATTATTTAACCTCTCATCATCTTCTTTTGTAGATAAAGCCATTTTAAACCAACGAGAAAACAACAATGAACCAAAAAACAAACAACTTTATGTTGTAAACAAATTAACGGGTGAGTTTCTTTACGAAAAGTATTAAATTTTAAGGTTATTTTAGGATTAAAGTTCGTAGAAAATAAGATAATTTTAAGTAAACGTAGTAAAAGTATTTTTGAGAAAACTGTATTAAATTATATCCTTAGTACTTTTTTAACGCAAAATATTCTATGAATGTACGCTTAAGTAATGAATATAAGTTGGAATTTATATAGAAAAAGGTACTGTTTTGTTTTGTTATTTTGTTATATATAAGGAATATAATAAGTACTGATTTTAAAACTAACATAAGAATTAAGAAAACGGGGAGAGTACGATAACTTTGGCGCCAAGAATTGATAACGGTTTTTTGTAGCACAGTTTAATACAAGCATTTTTTATTATGGGTTGGGGGGGTCTATCTCCCTTCGTTTGGGCGGGAGGGGCAATTTTATAAAAACAGTGCTAAAAATTTAAAACAAATATTAAAAAATAACGGTAATACCTACAACTAAGTTTTATATATTTTTTTAAAGTCAATACTTTTTTCTATTAGATGTTTTTTAAATCAAGTGAAACCAATGCATAGTCTTTGAAAAAACGGACTTTAAACTCAAAAATTGCGAAAAAAAGGTAAAAAAAAAAACTTTGAAGTGTGATTTTTCAAAACTGTAAAATAAAATACTACTTTTTTTTTATAAAATTCGTTGCTCATATTAATTTTCAATCATAAACTGAAAACAAAATGATTTTATGTTTTCTGGTTTTTGAGAAAATGGAAAATTACTAAAACTACTTTCTTATTCTTATAAGAGTTTTCTTTTTTTTTTGGTATACGGTGAATGTTGTACGTAGGTTCGTTTTTGTAATGATGCTTGGGCATCTTTAAATGTAACAGAAACTTTGCATACACCCAACCTCGCACCCACCCCACCTCGCACCCACCCCACCTCGCACCTACCCCGAATCCTAGAGTGTGTCCAAGCAGGGGGTTGCAGGGGGCAGCATGCCCCCCCTTACATACCTCACTGTTTATACGCTTTAGTAATTTTCCATTTTCTCAAAAACCAGAACACATAAAATCATTTTGTTTTCAGTTTATGATTTAAAATTAATATGAGCCCCCCACCCATAGTAAAAAATGCTTGTATTGAACTGTTCTACAAAAAACCGTTATCAATTCTTGGCGCCAAAGTTATCGTACTCGTGCCAAGAAAACGAATAATATTTTTATGTAGATTTTAAGAAATTACTAATATCCCAATAATTTAAGATTTAAGTATAACTAGAAATCTTCAAATAACGTAGACAAATAATTTTAACTGTGAACTAATATCCACAACAACTATCTGTTTGCAAAAGTATAGGGTTATTTTGAAATATTGGGGTATTTTGTAGGTTTTGTTTTTCATAAGAATTCGGGGTGCTTCAGGTAGCTTTTCTTCAGTGGTTTGTTAGCGGAATGGTGTGATCTTACTTGTGGTTATCTCATTTTAATTACTGCGGACGGACGTTACTTTATGCCCCCTTAGTGTGGTGAAATACATACATTAATTGACGAAAAGAATTTACATTGTTTTCTTCATTGCTTCAGCAATCTTAATCTGTCTCTAAAACTTGTTGCTAGAAGACTTGAAGCGATAAATCAAATATGGAGAAAAAAAATATTTCGAATTGATTGGTGCAGGCTACGATTACCGACAATTTGTCAAACCCGGCCTCTGCGGTCCTATTCAATATTATTATTTAGGAAAAAGCTAGAATTTTGAAAAGAAAGATTAAAATTTGGGCAGAAAAGTAAAATTTAAAAAAAAGTAGAATAAATAGAAATGAATGTATGAAGAAAAAAACAAATATTGCAAAATTTAACTTTTTGTCGCTGTCGACTTCAAATGACCCCTCGCAATTAGAATTAGTGCGTCAGAGACCTTCTATTCTAAGCCGTACGCTTTTCAAAGACCACAGCAAGAATAGTTGAGCCATCAGTAATTATGCTGACCAAAAAAAATTAGTAACAGTCACTGTTAGTTTTCAAATTTTCATTGCTATTGGCCTAATTTTATTGGTCAAGACACGAGTTTGAAAACTCACAGCGAGTGATATTTCGGACTATCACAGGATGAAGACATGGACTTTAGTACGTTGGGCGCCATTTTGTTGCGTGGCAAAAGGAGGTGAAGGAGTAGAGAGAGAGAGAGAGAGATAGCTATAGAAGAAGTAAAAGATAAGGTAAAAGAAAGATGGGGCAGAAAAGGGTTAGGAATGTCTAGTTCAGGGACTTGGCCTGCTTGCGATGCTCAGCTAAGCTCGCCGGACGGGATGGGATCTTGTCCCCGAAATTAATCCTCACCAGCAACAACATATATCAGGCCGTAAGAAAAATTAATTTCAATAAAACAGACTTTACCACACCAAAGAGGGCGCTGCTGATGGAATGCAGCTGGCCATAACCCACCCAACCTGGAAATTCGTCGGCCATATTTGAATTTCCCCAGTTCGAATTCTAGTTCACCAGGTCACACAAATTCACCAGCGTCAGATACTTCACCATGCACCCCATGAATGAAATTTCCTAAAAAAACTCAAAACAAAAGAAAACAACACGCAAACTGTCATAATTACTATGGCTATTAAGCATTTTATTTCCGGTGCTAAGGCACAGACAATGTTTCAGCTTTTTTATTATAAAAAATCGACTGTAATAAATGGAGCCATCATATATATAAATAGGAATAAGAACAACACAAAAACTAATTAAAAAGGTAATAAGTAGTGTTACCGTAGTAATCAAAACAAAACAACATTGTACCCAATCTGGGACTATTACCCTATAAATTCCAAAAAAACCCTTTTCCTACCTAAATAGAGCTCCTTTTAGGTACATTAGAGGGCAAAGAAAACAAAAAAAAAACGTACATGGGACTGACTAAAACGGAAACCTAAATATCACTTACATACTCAAAACTATTATAGTTTATATATATAAACAGGAACCAAGATAATACAAAAGTAAGAAAAGTTATACTTATGTCACTATAAACCAAAAAAAAAATTACACATCTACGATATGTCAGCTTCCACGCTAAAGAACAATTATACGTAATAAAATTATTATCTGCGAATGTAATTTTATGATTACACAATTACAGAAAATAACCATTACAACGATGCTTATGATATAAGGCACCTTGCCAACCAATTAAAAAAAATCCTTTTTAAAATTTCCATTGAAATAGGTGGAAAGTGAACGATAAAGTTAACGTAATAAATAACCTACTTAAGTTAATATTAAATAGATAACGATAAATATAAATAGATACATATATATTAAGTGAACAAAGCAATAATATTAAATTCTTTTCAGGTTTCCTTTTTTTTCAAAAAAAAAATTCACGTATACCCATCGTTTAAGTATTAAATAAAAAGAAAACCTTGAAATTACACTCGCTGATCCTCTTATGAACCCATCTATAGAGTCCTGGGGTCTGGTGGAGTCTTTATCGTATCCCCAAAAGAAAAATGCTTCATGGTGGCATTTTCCACTAGGTGTACAATCCCAATCGCGTTGATTGTTTTTAAGATACGCTCGTATGGCTGCTAACAATGTGCGGTTAACCCTTTCTGATGCATTTGATTGTGGTGCATAGTTCGCTGTTCTTAAATGTCGGATCCCATATTTTTCAAATAAATTTTGGAATTCTTTTGAAAGAAATTGCTTTCCATTGTCCGAATGGATGATACGAGGGACACCGAACATACTAAAAACATCTTGATGCAGAAATTTTATGACACTTGAAGTGTTAGCGTTCTTCAAAGCCTTTAGGAAAACAAATTTAGACAGGTGATCAAGTATGACAAAAATAAATGCGTTTCCTAATCTTGACCCAGAATAAGATCCTTAAAAGTCAATATATAATTTTTCAAATGGACGATCAGAACAATACGAAGTACAGATAGGAGGACGAGAAATCTGGTTTGACGCTTTAAACTGCTTACACACTGAACAGTTAGACACTTATTCACGGATTTGAACAGTCATATTCGGCCAGTAAAAATATTGCCGAATACGGTGTATCGTTTTAGCAATACCACAGTGAGCTGATGTTGGGGGGTTATGAGTTTTCATTTGTTCTGTTAAGCCAGAAGGTACCCACAGAAGCCAATCATACTCTATCATTACTTGTTGGTAATCGTTTTTAAAAACTCGTTTATAGACAAAACAATCTTCGATTTTTAGATCGGGTAGTTCTTCTGGGTGTTTGTTAATTGCTTCGATTAGACTTTTGTACTCATCAGACTTAAATTCTTCACTGTCCAGGTTAATAAGAGGTGCAATGTCTTCCAAGTCAAGAGAGTCTACATGTACCCGAGAAAGAGTGTCAGGTACCGTGTTAAGTTTTCCGGAGCGGTGTTGTATGTCGAAGGCATAGGATTGTAACAGTAAGCTCCATCGAGCCAATTTTCCACTCAGATCCTTCATGCTCATAAGCCATCGAAGGCTAGAGTGATCTCTTATTACTGTAAAATCCATGCCCTCGACATACGGCCTAAATTTTTTCACTGCCATCACTGCCGCCATGCACTCATTCTCGTTCACGCTGTAGTTTCTCTGACATTTATTAAGCTTCTGGGAGAAAAAAGAAATAGGAAGCTCTTCATCTTCACTGTTTTTTTGAAATAAAACAGCACCAATTCCAGTATCTGACGCATCGCATTGGCTGAAGAAAGTCTTCAAAAGCTAACAGGGTTTCATCACTTATTTTGAATTTTTCGTTATTTTTCTTCAGCAGGTCCGTCAGGGGGGCAGTCATACTAGAGAAATCTTTTATGAACTTTCGATACCACCCTGCTAGACCAAGTAGCCGCCGGACTTGTCGGGGTGTTTTGGGAGTAGGAAAGTCTACAATGGCTTCCACCTTCGCCGGATCAGTTTTAAGTTTCCCACCACCAACAATGCTTTTTGAAGCAAAATTTTTATTTGTTCATGTTGATGGTGAGGTTTGCCTTGCGCAAACATTCAGCTACTTCATCTACCAGGGCTATATGTGTGTCAAAGTCAGGTGCCATGATAAGCAAATCATCCAGATATACAAAGACTCGATCCCTAAGTCGTGCAGGAATCACCTTGTCCATTAATTGGCTTAACCATTGGGCTGCATTGCACAACCTAAAAGGCATCACCGTAAATTGGTACAAGGGTCTTCCCGGTACCGCAAAGGCCGTCTTTTCCCTACTCTGTTTCTCCAGCGGTATTTGCCAGAATACTTCTTTAAGATCTATACTGCTTATATAAAAAGTATCTGGTAGTCGGCTGAGGAGCCCTTCAATATGTGGTAGAGGATTTGCGTTTTTCTTCGTCAGTGAGTGCACTTTACGAGAATCCAGGCAAAGTCTAATTTTGCCTGGCTTCTGCAAAAGAACCACTGGCGAACACCACGGGCTTTCGCTTTCCTCTATTACACCAAGACTTAACATTCGATCTTACTCAGTATATAAAACGGCTTGTACCGCTGGAGAGACAGGATAGTGACGCTGTTTCACAGGGATCGCATCTCCTGTATCTATAACGAGATCCATGAGAGAGGTTTCACCCAGACCATCTCGGTCAAAACAAAGAAATTTCTGCCTGACTGTCTCCAATCTGGCCTGCTGATCTGCTGTTAATTTATGAGCATTTGGGAAGTGTCATTATCTATTCGAAAAGATGCATTCAAATAAATATGGTAAACAAGTCAATAATTAGTCCAGCTCTTTGGTGTATGAAATTACATGTTTGGTTGAATAACATTAAATGGGCAATAGTTGTTTTGTACAGGTCACCAAACACACCGGTAAGTCTTTTTAAAACTTTTTATATGGAATGGTGGACACAGCAAATGGAAGACGAAGTAAATGTTATTGTTACGGGAGACTTTAATATTGATATGCTTGTTTCTAATTACAGTGAAAACTCAATGCGTAACATGCTTGCGGATCAAGGCATGAAGTTAATTGTAAACCAACCTACAAGAATTACAAATACTTTGAAGTCGTTGGTTGACTAGCTATGTACTTACGAGTGTAGACAGAATAAATGTGAAAACATTCATAGACAAAAGTGAAAAAATATCGGATCATGAAACTATACGAATTGAAGTAGATAATAAAAAAAATCGCGGCTATGATAATAAAAAGCTCATAACATTTGTTAATTATAAATCAGAAATAATGAATAACCTACTTAATTCTGTTAATTTTAGTTATTTGTTCATAAACGAAAGTGTTGAGAACCTAACCAAGTTGTTTCATTTAAAAATACTAGAATGCTTAAAAAAAATGACAGTAACGAAAACTGTAAGAGGTGTTAATTCGGTGGCTTGGTAGAAACGATGAGACAGGCTTAAATAACAGCATACAATATGGCAGCTTATTCAAATAATGTGCAGCTTTGGAATCAATACAAATTTAAGAGAAATATTTATAAAAGTCAAATTGTTTTAAATTCAGGGGACCAACAAAAAATCTGGATGGTCATAAAGGCAATGATATTAAATCAAGATAAGGAAAACCATTTATCAGCTATAAAATTCGGAAATGAAAGCGTCTCTGCAGCAAAGTCTATAGCAAACAAATTTAATACATACTTTGTGCAAAGTGTAATTGAAATTAATCAATCTATATCAAATGTGCAATACGACAGTTTGTCTACACCAGTACCTTCTAGATTTAAGTTCCATTACTGTGATGAATATATGATCTGTGATATAATCAGTAAGTGCAATAAAAAGAAAGACTTTGATGGATTAAGCTGTGATATGATTTACCAGTCGTTAGAGTTAATCGGACCTATCTTATTAAAAATTGTAAATAAATCGCTTGAAACTGGGATATTCCCAAGTATTTGGAAAGAATCTGTGTTAATACCAATAGAAAAAGTGTGCAATACCCGTAAGTGTGAAGAATTTCTTCCAGTTAATATGCTCAGCTCAGATGAAAAAAATTTAGAACGTATAGTGGCAAGTCAACTAATAAAGTACCTGGAAAACAATAAAATATTAGTAGAAGAACAGTCCGGTTTTCGCGGTGGTCACTCCTGTGAAACAGCACTAACTTTTTTAATTTCCGATTGGAAAAAAGTTATTGATGAAGGACTTAAAAAGAGCTTTCGAGACAATAGATAGAAATATACTTATTACAAAACTTTATGGTTACGGTCATCAAGGAAAAGAACTCGAGTGGTTTCGATCTTATCTTACGGGAAGAACGCAGAGAACTAAAGTAAATAACGAGTTTTCAAATGCATCAGGAATAGATTTAGGAGTACGTCAAGGATCAGTGTTGGGAGTTTTTCTTTTTTTATATATATAAACGATCTTAAAAACGTACTCAAATACTGCAAGGTTAAATTATTTGCGGATGATACCCTAATTTACATAAGTGGGAAAAATATTAATGAAATAAATGAACAATTAAACCTTGATCTTTTTTTTTTTTTTATAATAAGCGCGCACTAAAGGGATTAGTCTACCCTTAATATGGTGAACACAGTACGAGCATTAGGAAAAAAGGGAGGGGTTTGAAAGGAGATGCCGATGAACATTAGTTTTGAAGTTCTGAGTTTTGAAATGCGATGGAAAAATAGAGGCGGGTAATGCGTTCCACATTCGTGTAGTGCGGCTGAAGAAAGAATAACGGTACGTCCGAAATTGGACTCTAGGGTAAACTGATGAGCATTCCTTGAAGCGCGAGTATTACGTTTGAATTGTTTGAGGGGAGGAATGCAGCAAGCTATTTCTTCTGAGCATTGCTTATAAAAATAACGATAGAACAACGTGAGACATGATACGTTACGACGGTGCTCGAGAGACGTAATTGTATCAGTTATTGAACCAAGAAACTCAATGACGTTATTGGAGCACCTGCCCAGATGTGGGAGTTATATTCGAGCTTTGGACGAATATATGCCTTATAAATAATGGCTAGATCAGACGGGGAGAAAAATTTCTTGCATCTCCGGAGGAAACCTAAACATTTCGCAGCAGATTTAGCGGTGTCAAATATGTGTTCATTCCACAGAAGGTGGTTTGTAATGCACATACCGAGAACTGGAAGCTGTTCGGTTTCCTCGATGCAAGTACCACTCATGGAAAGTGGCATGGAAGGAAGGTTTCGCTTTAATGAAAGTAAACAGCATTGTGTTTTTGAAGCATTAAATTCTACGCGATTTCTTATTCCCCATTGGACAATGCTATCAAGATCAAAATTTAATGAGCTTATCATATTAAGCCGTTCAAGATCCACTTCCGAAGAACATGGGCGAGAATCAGGAAACGAATATGAAAAACTGAGGGTACTATCATCAGCAAAACAGTTGAGTGGATTAGAAATTGCAGACAGGAGATCATTTATAAAAATGAGAAAGAGAGTCGGAGAATAAACGGAGCCCTGGGGCACACCAGCATTTATTTTGTGGGTTTCAGATTTGAATCCATCGAATACAACTTGTATTGTTCCACTGCTCGGTGAGATAAACTATCAGATCACCAGTGGACCTGTTGCTACGAAAGCCGTACTGCCGGTTATTAAGAAGCTTCCGTTCCTCAAGATATTTCTTAAGTTGAAAGTTAATCAACGTTTCCATGACCTTGGAAAGAAGGGACGTAAGTGCAATCGGTCGGTAGTTTGAGGGTGAGGAAGATTCGCCTTTTTTAGGGACAGGCTGGACAAATGCTGTTTTCCATCTACTCGGGAAGAGACCAGTAGAATAGGACAGATGAAAAAGCTTACGCAGTGGTTTTGCCAGCGTGGAAGAACACCTCTTCAGAACGATGGGGGGGATACTATCCGGGCCAGTGGATTTGTGAATGTCAAGATCTTTAAGAACTCTTGCTACTGTACGAGTGCGAAAGAAGATTCGTCCCATGAATCCGTTTACGCGCTCAAGTACTGGCGGAGTCATGACACTATCAGGCAGTGTTGAGTTGGCAGCGAACTGCCTCGCAAGTAGGTTAGCTTTGTCAACAGAGCTAACAAATGGAGTGTCATTGAAGACGAGCGTTGGAACCGACGACGAGGTAGTGTTGCGAATATTTTTTACAAATGACCAAAAATGTTTACTACCTTTGGGACATTGTAGTATTTTTTGCCTTAATTCTTGATCATGCAAAAATTTGGTTCGTCGAATATGGGCGTTGCTGACCTTTCTAGCTTGTTTGAACTTTTTTCGGTTTTCCTCAGTGGGATTGGCTTTATAACATCGAAAGCTTACCTCTTTAACCCTAATAACCTCTTTGCAGCTCGAATCAAACCATGCATTCTCTTTCGGTTTGATTGTTTTAACCCTATTCGGGATAAAATTTCTCATTCCGGAGAGAATTAAATTTGTTATCATATCTGCATTGGAATCAACGTCACTATCGAGGAAGCATAGCGACCAGTTAAAGTTTTTGAAGAATTCGTTGAGTCCCTCCCAGTTGGCTTTCTCGTATTGCCAGACAGTTCTTTTGGGTGCTTTTTTTTTAACTGGGTTTGTTTGGCGTGAGAAATTTGCAGATATGACACAATGGTCTGATGTGCCTAGAGGCGATAATACACTAACTGTGTACTTATCAGGGTCAGAGGTAAGAAACAAGTCTTGAGTGTTTTCAGCTCGACCATTAACATCCGATATTCGAGTCGGCTCGTCAACTAGCTGATTATGGTGGTTTAACTCAGCAAAGATCTCGGCATACCTTCCTTCGGGTGTTGTCTGGCCAGAAAAGTGAAGC
Organism: Baccha elongata; assembly: GCA_951217065.1. Lineage (NCBI taxonomy): Eukaryota > Metazoa > Arthropoda > Insecta > Diptera > Syrphidae > Baccha > Baccha elongata. Next base: position 629,953 of record CATNUY010000153.1, read on the forward strand.
CACGAAGAATTGTGTACATTGAAATCGCCCGTAACAACGATTTCAGTGCGAGGATAAAGGGAAACAATACTTTGAATAAAGTCGGACAGAGCGTCAAGTTCTTGTGAATTTAAGCGTTTGGCTACAAAAGAATAAACTTAAGCTCAACGTGAGCAAAACTAAATGCATGAAGTTTAATTGCAGAAGTGATATCAGGGTTTCTATGGAAAATGAACTTATTTAATGTGTTAGTAATTTTAAATACCTCGGTGTTGTGTTAGACAGCCAATTTAGAGAGCAAGCAGATTATGTTTGTAAAAAAATTGCAAAAGAGTGAACTATTTAAAAAGACTAAGAAACGTTGTAAATATGAAAATTGCATTGCTTTTATAAAATTCGATAGTTTTACCGCATTTCACATATTGTGCAACATTATTATATTCGTGTTCAAATGAAATAAAGGACAGATTTCAAATTCTGCAAAAAAAAGCTATGCGAATGATTCTCAAATGCAGTATTTATACACCAATACAGTTTATGGTGCAAGCATTAAATTGGATGACAATTAGACAGTTCTTGACCTTCAACGCAATGGTGTTTATCTTCAAAATTCGTGAAAACATGCTACCTGGATACTTGAGCGAAAATCTAGTAACTGATGTCCAGCCATACAATTTAAGGAGTGGTAACAATCTCAGACCTGAAAGATTCAACAGAACCAGCTCTCAGAATTCACTTTTATACAGAGGTCTTTTATTTTTTAACAGTCTGCCTGAAGAAATAAAGATTGAACATCGTATTTACACTTTCAACCAAAAACTGTATATTTTTATTATAAACAATGTATAAAATGATTTAAAGATTTAATAAAAAATTATTAATATTATATTTATTCAATTTAGCCGTCATGAATTGTAAATTTCTTCTGGTTTTTTATAAAACAAATATTCATTGTAAAAGTTTTTTAAAACTAATAAAAAAATACTACTACTTCTTCAGAAACAGATAGTGAACTTATAAGGTGTGGAGCTAGCTGGAATGCTCTCTAGAAGTCTACTCCTAAGAAGATCTTCTGGTCCAAATTTGGAACGAGGTAAAACGTTATGGTTTTTGTCTGATTATAAGTGACGGGTACTACAACTTTTCCCACTATACTTTGTTTTTTTCCATCTGCTGTTTTTACCCCTGAATGGTATGGAAGGATTTCAATCAGGTGGACAAGTTTCAAACAGTTTTTGCTTAGAATGCTGACATATGTATATATGCTGTTGCATATGTATATTTTGGCATAAGGCCTAGAATCTGCTGACTTATCTATAATCGTTGACAAAATACTAGTTCTCACTTCTTTTCTAGTTTTTTACCTCCCTCTGGCTTTTAAAACATTTTTAGACACTACACTTTTCATCATCATCATCATCGGCTCGACAACCGGGGTCCGGTCCTGGCCTCCTTCAACAAGTCTCTCCACCTATCCCGGTCTCGAGCCGACGCCATCCAGTTGCGCACCCCAAGGCTCCGGGCGTCCTGGTCTACGCCATCTCTCCAGCGCAAGCATGGTCTACCACGCTGTCGTCTGCCATAGAATGTACCACAAAGAACTTTCCGAGCAGGTTCCTCTTCGCTCATGCGAGCTAGGTGCCCTGCCCACCGAAGTCTACCGAGCCTAATTTTTGTCACTATATCTGCTTCAAGGTAGATTGCGTACAATTCATGATTGTACCGTCTCCGGAATCGTCCTTCCTCACATATGGGGCCAACAATTCTCCTTAAGACTTTTCTCTCGAACGCGGCTAAGAGGTCAGAGTGCCTTTTGCTAAGCACCCAAGTCTCGGATCCATATGTGAGTACTGGCAGAACCATGGTCCTGTACAGCAGTAGTTTTGAAGTTATGGTGAGATTTCTGGATTTGAAGAGCTTTGACAGACTGTAGTAGGCTCTGTTGGATTTGAGAAGCCGCCCGCGTATTTCTTCTTCTATATTGTTATCGGCTGCTACTATTGACCCAAGGTATTTAAAGGATTGCACCACTTCAAATTCGTGCTCCGCTACCTTGATTGTTTGACCAACTGTTCCTCTCGCATTCGACGCCACCATGTACTTTGTTTTACCTTCACTAATGTGCAGCCCCAGATTTTGTGCCGCCTGCTCGATCTGGATGAAGGAATCGTGTACAGCTTGCTCGGTTCTTCCGATGATGTCGATGTCGTCTGCGTAAGCCAGTATCTGGCTGGACCTGTTGACGATGGTCCCTCTTGTTGCCGTGCCAGAGTCACGGATTGCTTTCTCCAACGCCAGGTTGAAGAGGAGGCAGGCCAAACCATCCCCTTGTCGGAGTCCATTAAAGATGTTGATTGGTCTGGATAGCAATCCGGCTATTTTTACTTGGCTTGTTACGTTGGTCATGGTCAACCTACATAGTCGTGTCAATTTATTTGGGATGCCGAATTCTCTCATGGCTTTGTAAAGTTCTACCCTGGCTATGCTATCATAGGCGGCCTTAAAGTCTATAAACAGGTGGTATGTTGGGATGTTAAATTCTAGACATTTTTCCATCGCCTGCCTAAGGGTAAAGATCTGATCAGTTGTTGATTTGCCTGGAATGAAACCACACTGATATTGTCCGATGATGGTTTTAGCGTATGGGGTTATCCGGTCTTGTAGGATAGAGGAGAGTATCTTATAGGCGGTACTCAACAACGTGATACCTCTATAGTTGCTGCACGTTGTGACATCTCCTTTCTTATGTATGGGGCATATTATACCTTTTCGCCAGTCTTCTGGCATTTCTTCACGCTCCCACACGTGCACTATAATATCATGAATTGCCTGACGTAGAGCTGGCCCACCGTGTTGAAATAATTCGGCTGGTATACCATCAGCTCCCGGGGCTTTGTTTTTCCTTAGCCGGTCTATAGCCTTCTCAACCTCTTCTATGCTTGGTGACGGCAACATAGGGTATTCGTCTTGAAGCAGTGGAGCCTCCACTTCTGCAGTGAGTTGACCATTTAGCAATTCATTAAAGTACACTTCCCATCGCTCCAGTATGCTTTGTGGATCGGTGATCAGATTTCCCTCTCCGTCCTTGCAGTATGTGCAGCGTGGTGTGTACTGCGTGATGTTTCGGATGGATTGGTAGAACTTCCGCGCCTGGTGCTGACCTCGCTCTCGGCTTTTTTCTATTTCACAGATTAAGTTCTTCTTCCAGGCTGATTTTTTCTGTCTGTGAAGCCGTTTACACTTTTACTAACATTAAAAATTCTATGACGCGCTTGTTTATATTCTAGTAATCGGACATGGAATGGTTTGATACTGGAGTTTGGTTGGTCAGTACTCATTTTTTTCTCTTTCTCATTGATTTTTTTTTTAAATAGTTATATTTTTGTTTTTATTATGCTCCGGACAGACATTTTCTTCTTTATTATGATATTTTTCTTCGGTTTGACAACCTAACTCGAATTTTTAAATTATTGGGGGTTATAAGTCTGAGTCGAACGCGACTCCCCCGAAGACTTCGCGTTCCTCGGCCGGTTTTCCTGGTTGCATCTTGGGCATATAGGAGTCTTTGTTCCTTCAAGACCGCACTTGTAACAAAACAAGTTACGGACCTCTGACTCACACTCGAAATAAGTGTGGCCCTGCGCTTTGCAATTCCAGCAAACCAAATTTGGTTGATAAATTTAACGGATGGTCTCGACGTTTTAGGGAATTCACGCTCCCTTCTCGTAAATAAATATAAATAAATAAGTAAATAAATAACCTGATCCAAGGTAAACATTTGGCATAGCATAAACCAACTTTCCTACTTTCTCATTTAAATTTCTTTTAAGAATATGAATTAATTCATTTTCAGGGATCGGATTTACCATTTGAGGCCTCATTCGGTTTATTGCAGTGAAGAAATCATTGCTGCTTTCGCAAGAAGTCTGCCTACGGTCCAAAATTTCACGAGTGATCTCAAAATCAGACCGAGAATTTTTAAACTGACGCATCAAAGCATCTTTTAACAATGGCCAGTCAGGCCGGTAATTGTTCCTTTGGAACTGCCAAAACCACTCGTAGGCAGATCCCGAAAGCAGCAAGTGAAAGTCTCGCAGAACTTCGTTCCATGGGCAGTCATATTGGCCCTGGAGCGTTTCAAGTCGAAAGATGAAGTCTTCGACTGTTAAACTTTCTGGTTGGCCTTCAAATCTAAGACCCCACTTATCAATTTTAATGGGACTTCTTATAACTGAGTGTTCATTTTGGGAAAGTGGTCGAAAATGAGAAGCATTATATGGATGTCTAGAATGCCTCGGCGGAAAATCATAGTTAACTTCTGGTTGGTAGTTGTTATTTTGCCTCTGGTAATGATGATGACCAGAAGGTCTGAAATGTCTATTACTTGGATCAGGCTGAAGAGGATTTTGTAATGGTGGCTGTGGTGGTGGCTGTTATAAATTCACCGAAGAGGCCGGTCTTGGTGCTTGATCTACAACCGAGGGAGCCGGTCGACTCAGACTCAAATCCCTCATAAGAGTACCAATCTGTTGTTGGATTTAATTTTTGAAAGTTGGAGAGATTTCTGTCCGAACAGTGTCTTGATACGTGGAAAAAGCATCACCTATAGTCGTATTAATGTAGGCTATAAGATCTTCTGGAACAATGGCTGTTTCACGCACAGTCATTGGTGGAGGTCTCTGTGCTAAACTTTGCAAAATGTCTCCAGAGCCTCCAAAATGTCTAACATTGACTGACTGAGTAACGAAATAATTATTATTATATTCGAAATAAAACAAAATGTAATCTATTTTTTTCTTTTTCTTTTGTACAGTCTTTTATTTTTTTAATTAAACATACAAAAATGGGTAGATTGTCAACGTCTGGCACTCAACTAAATTTACTCTCTGACAAGAATCTAAAAAAACTCAAGACAAGCTTAACATATTTTATATTTTAACTGTTAGATATTGAAGCTAGTTGAAACAGAGAACAAACCAATGAAAAATAAAAGAGAACGCAAAAGATAACAACAACAACAGAATAATCTTTGGACACTACTCAGCTTATATCCGTTATAAGTTTTGTTTTATAGCAAGCTCATGTGTTCTTGATAGCCGATGGTAAGTTAAGCTTTTGATAGAGTTATCTAAAACTTTGCGTACAGTGAAGCTTGATAACAGACATACCATAAGAAACTGTTGCAGTCAGCACTGTACATTGCAATATTGTACTACCATATATCAATAAGTGTAAAAGATGTATTTATTTAGGTATAAGTGTGCACATATTTGTACATGTAGGTACAATTATGTAACTCCTCCGGCCGAAGTTTGAGCAACTTGCATCAAAAAGCCGAGTTGGTCAAAATAATCATTTTATAAATGATTTTTATAGTTCCAAAGGCAAGTTAGTGAACCAAAAATTAATTCTGTTGATTGTATAAATGTAATTTTATTTTTACAATGAGACTGTGCCGTTTGCTCACTATTTTTAATTTAATTTTTAAGTATTTCTTAGTTTTTTGTTCATTGACTGTTATTATTATTTTTGACACGACTGATGTTTCATTAAAACTACATATAAATGTAACATTTGTTTGTAAATATATATATACATATTTATACATAATTTTTTTTTTTTTTTTATTATTATTATTAATTCAGAGTTAGGCTTGTTTTATTAAATACATAGAATACAATAAGTTTGCTTAAATTATAAAGTATACAATTACATGAACCTTCTTTTTAAATTCATTTTTATAAATTTTCAACATACTTAGCTCAAATTATAGCACTTTAAATTACGTTAGTTAAGAAAGAGTAAACAAAAATTAAATTCAATCCAAAGTTAAATTTGTTTGTACATATTTGTTTATATTTATGGTTTGATATGAACATTTTAATTAAACATTAATATAAAGTTTACAATAAATATTGTTCATTTTAATATTTTAAAGCTAAATAAACAAAGACTTATAATATAGGTACTATATAGGTAGGAATTTATTTGATTTTAGTATGTTTGCTCGCTTAGGATTCTAATTCTGATCTGTTGATATGCCTCTGTTTAGTTGACTTATTTTTATGATTTTTTTTTTTCTTTTAGAGTAGTCTCTTCCAGTTGATTTTCGATCAAATTTTATGTTTTGTATTGAGCCTTGGTATTTGTATTTTCTTTTTACTATTTGCCTGTCACGTTTGTGTCCATCTTTGTCCTTAAAATAGGTCTTACCTTTATGTTTTACGTCTTTTATCACATAACGAGGCAAATGTTTAATGTTATGGAAGCCTAAGTTTTTAACCAGTTCTTGGTTACCATAGTCTGGAGGATCTTTCCGGGTTAAATTTAGTTTATCAATTTGTTTTTTCTTTAAGCCTAACACTCTTTCCCTTAAATTTTGCCAATCTGTTTGACTGAGACTGGAATGAAGAAGGTCATTAGGTTTGTATTTTGTTGTCGAATGAATAGTATTGTTGTATATTTCAATTGCTTTTAGAGCTAAAGTTTTATTGTCGGTATCTTTGTATTCAGGATTTAATTTAAAAAGTCGAATATGTTCATTGAGTGTCAAGTGAAAACGTTCTATGGTCGAATTGCCGGTATGAGTGTTTGGGGATGTAAAATGATATAGAATGTTTTCTTTGCTTAGGAAGTTTTTTACGTAAGCAGTGTTAAACTCGTTGTCAGCTACTATTTTGTTTGGCTTGCCTAAGAGAGAAAATCTGTGTTTTAATATATCAACTATGGTTAAGGAATTTCTGTCTGTAAGTGGGTGAATTGAAACGTGTTTTGTTAGTTTGTCAATGCAGGTAAGAAACATGTTGCTTTTGTTTAAGAACCATATATCTATGTGAATTATGTCATTTGGTTTATAAGGTGTCTCCGTCATCATTAATTTAGGTGTTATCGGGTTTCTATCGTACTTGCACATATTGCATATTATGCAATTGTTGATGAATTTGTGGACTTCTAACCTGAGGTTTGGGTAGAAGAACATATTTTTTAAGTCTTAAAATGTTTCCTCTATACCTCTATGGTTTTTATTAATGTGAGCTTTCTCGATCAAATCCATCAACTTTTCAAGGCAAGTTATGTCCTCCAGAAATCTTGTACACCTAAGTAGTTTCATATTTGGGGAATTCGAAAAATATTTGACCACAGTGTTTTGAAACCTAATAAAAAAACCATCATTTTCACAAAAAACTCCTACTGTTCCCTTAATTGGAAATAACTCTCTCAAAATGTTCAGCACATAATCTTCATCATATTGATTTAAAGAAATAATAAATCTTCTCTTCTTTTTGTATAAAAATTTGTTTATATATGAAGGGGAATTACTCATTTTAATGACTAGTTGAATTTTGTAAATGTTGATCGGTGTTTCTGTTATGTATATGTGATCATTAAGGTTTTCGATACCACTGTGTATCGTAGCTATATCGGATCGGATTACTTCTCTGTCTATATGGTTAAGTTCAATGCGACTAAGGAAATCGGCAACGTTGTTTTCCTTTCCTTTGATGTATTCAATATCGAAATCGAATTCATTAAGCCTGATTTTCAATCGCTGTAATTTGGAATTGGGCTCTTTTAAGGAGTTAAGCCAAACTAATGGTCGATGGTCTGTTTGTACCTTGAACTTACGACCATACAAATATGGTCTAAAGTGTTTTGTGGCCCAAACTATGGACAGAAATTCCTTCTCAATTGTGCTGTAATGTGTTTCATGGCGGTTAAGGGTCCTTGATGCGAATGCAATTGGATGGTGGTCTTGCGAAAGCACCGCTCCCAATGCTGCATTACTTGCATCAGTAGTCAGCGTGAATAATTTTTTGAAATCCGGGTATGCCAGAACAGGGCAAGTACATACAAGTTCTTTAAGTTTATTAAAGGACTCGATGTAATCCGTATCATCAACGCATATTTTATTGCCTTTTTTAAGACATTTGGTCATCGGAAGGGCTACCTTTGAGTAGTCCTTAATGAATTTTCTATAAAATCCGGTAATTCCTAAAAAAGACTTTATTTTTTTGCTGGTATGGGGAATTTTAATGTCAGTAATTGCATTGATTTTATTTGGATTAGGCCTAATGCCTTCGTTTGAAATAATATGCCCCAAATATTCTGTTTCCCGCTTTAAGAAGCTGCATTTATCAATTTGAACTTTAAAATTGAACTGCACAATTTTTTTAAAAATTTTGTTAAGGGAGTCTATGTGTTCCTGTAGTGAAGTGGAGAAAATGAGTATATCATCCAAATACACCACACAAATTTTATTGATATATTCGGCCAGGACTTCATTTACCATCCTCTGGAAGGATGAAGGAGCGTTTTTAAGCCCGAACGGCATCCGTGTAAATTCGAAATGACCATTCGTTGTTGAAAAGACCGTCTTATGTCTGTCTTTCTTAGAAACAGAAATTTGGTGAAACCCTTTTGCCAGATCGAGTGTCGAGAAATATTGTGCGTAAAAATATCCTCTATATTAGGGATAGGAAACCTGTCGTCAATTGTCACATCGTTTAGTTTTCTGTAATCGATAACTATGCGCCATTTTTGCTGGCCAGAGTTATCGATCTTTTTGGGAACAACCCAAATAGGAGCATTGTATGGACTACTCGATTTGACAATAATTCCAGAGCTAAGCATTTCTGAGATCTGTCGATCTACCTCGGACCTATGAGCTTCGGGATATCTATAGTTCTTAGAAAAAACAGGTATATCGTGCTTTGTTGGAATTTTGTGTACATATAGGTGGTCACCTTCCAAAAAAAATGCTTTTCGAAATTTTCGAATTGTGGACAACAAATGTTTAAGTTCCTCTTCGTTGAGGTTATCAAGTTTTAACTTGCTAGTTAAAATATCTATGTCAGGATTTTTAAATTTTAAATCTATAGTGCCTTCGCTTAATGCATTTATTTCTTCATTTGTTGGCTTCTTTTGAGAACTGTCAAAAACTAAATGTAAGGTAGCATCTTTTGTTATTAATAACGATTGGTCAAAATCGAGATTTGCCTGCAATGGCCTTAAAACATTGCACCCGATTATGCCATCAAAATCTCCATTTAAATCAGTTTCTAACATCTCAAGTTTTGTTAAAGGCCTATTGAATTCTTTAAACAATGGAATTATGATTTTTGAATTAACTAAAGTTTGTGAGTTGATGGATTTGAGCATCAAAGGTTTTTCAAGATCTGATTTGAAAGATCTGTGAAATAAACCTTTTTGAATCACAGAAGTACCTGCTCCAGAGTCTATCATTAATTTAAGTGGAATTGAATTGGTCTGAACAATTATACAGGGAAGAGATCGGAGGTGGTTGACGGAAAATTTTGATATCTAGAATCATCAAGTGATTCCCTGATTGGATCAGTGTCACTTACAGGTCGATTTTGTGCTTGCAAGTTATCTACGTCCATTAAGCTTTTGATAGAGTTATCTAAAACTTTGCGTACAGTGAAGCTTGATAACAGACATACCATAAGAAACTGTTGCAGTCAGCACTGTACATTGCAATATTGTACTACCATACATCAATAAGTGTAAAAGATGTATTTATTTAGGTATAAGTGTGCACATATTTGTACATGTAGGTACAATTATGTAACTACTGGGGCCTAGAAACTGTTTGGATTACTGACCCCTAGACTGCCACTTCTCGATGAGGCTTTAATCGACCCTTTGTCAGGAATACTACTGTAGGAATCATTGGAGACGTTAAGCTGATTGTTGAAAACGCAGTTACTAAAACTAGCCGGAATATCAGATGTTGATCGGAAAGGCCTAGCATTGACGAACGGAGTACTTGGAAGTCCTCCTCCTTGTGGAGGAGGCTGATTGACCGGGTAGTTCTTCGATTATCTCTTATTAAATTATTTAACCTCTCATCGTCTTCTTTTGTAGATAAAGCCATTATAAACCAACGAGAAAACAACAATGAACCAAAAAAAAAACAAACAACAGGCAACTTTATGTTGTATACAAATTAACGGGTGAGTTTCTTTACGAAAAGAATTAAATTTTAAGGTTATTTTAGGATTAAAGTTCGTAGAAAATAAGATAATTTTAAGTATAAGTATTTTTGAGAAAACTGTATTAAATTATATCCTAAGTACTTTTTTAACGCAAAATATTCTATGAATGTACGCTTAAGTAATGAATATAAGTTGGAATTTATATAGAAAAAAGTATTTTTTTTTGTTATTTTGTTATATATAAGTAATTTGTTATTGATTTTACTGATTTTTATACTAACATAAGAATTAAGAAAACGAATAATATTGTTATGTAGATTTTAAAAATTACTAATATCCCAATAATTAAAGACTTAAGTATAACTAGAAATCATCAAATAACGTAGACAATAAAGTTTAACTGTGAACTAATATCCACAACAACTATCTGTTTGCAAAAGTAAAGGGTTATTTTGGAATATTGGGGTATTTTGTAGGTTTTGTTTTTCATAAGAATTCAGGGTGCTTCAGGTAGCTTTTCTTCAGTGGTTTGTTAGCGGAATGGTGTGATCTTACTTGTGGTTATCTCATTTTAATTACTGCGGACGGACGTTACTTTATGCCCCCTTAGCGTGGTGAAATAAATACATTAATTGACGAAAAGACGTTACATTTTTTTCTTCATTGCTTCAGCAATCTTAATCTGTCTCTAAAACTTGTTGCTAGAAGACTTGAAGCGATAAATCAAACATGGAGAAAAAAATAGTTCGAATTGATTGGTGCAGGCTACGATTACCGACAATTTGTCAAACCTGGCCTCTGCGGTCCTATTCAATATTATTATTTAGGAAAAAGCTAGAATTTTGAAAAGAAAGATTAAGATTTGGGACAGAAAAGTAAAATTTAAAAAAAAGTAGAAGAAACAGAAATGAATGTATGAAGAAAAAATCAAAAATTGCAAAATTTAACTTTTTGTCGCTGTCGACTTCAAATGAACCCGTCGCAATTAGAATAAGTGCGTGAGAGACCTTCTATTCTAAGCCGTACGGTTTTCAAAGACCACAGCAAGAATAGTTGAGCCATCAGTAATTATACTGACCAAAAAAAATTAGTAACAGTCACTGTTAGTTTTCAAATTTTCATTGCTATTGGCCTAATTTTGTCCGAGACTTTATTGGTCAAGACACGAGTTTGAAAACTACAGCGAGTGATATTTCGGACTATCACAGGATGAAGACATGGACTTTAGTACGTTGGGCGCCATTTTGTTGCGTGGCAAAAGGAGGTGAAGGAGTAGAGAGAGAGAGAGAGAGAGAGAGAGAGAGATAGCTATAGAAGAAGTAAAAGATAAGGTAATAGAAAGATGGGGCAGAAAAGGGTTAGGAATGTCTAGTTCAGGGACTTGGCCTGCTTGCCAATCGCCAAACGGGATGGGATCTTGTCCCCGAAACTAAACCTCACCAGCAACAACACATATCAGGCCGTAAGAAAAATGTATTTCAATAAAACAGACTTTACCACACCTAGAGGGCGCTGCTGATGGAATGCAGCTGGCCATAACCCACCCAACCTGGAAATTCGTCGGCCGTATTTGAATTTCTGCAGTTCGAATTCTAGTTCACCAGGTCACACAAATTCACCAGCGTCAGATACTTCACCATGCACCCCATGAATGAAATTTCCTAAAAAAACTCAAAACAAAAGAAAACAACACGCAAACTGTCATAATTACTATGGCTATTAGGAATTTTATTTCCGGTGCTAAGGCACAGTCAATGTTTCAGCTATTTTATTATAAAAATTCGACTGTAATAAATAGAGATATCATATACATTAAATAGGAATAAGAACAACACAAAAATTAATTAAAAAGGTAATAAGTAGTGTTCCCGTAGTAATCAAAACAAAACAACATTGTACCCAATCTGGCACTATTGCCCTATAAATTCCAAAAAATCCTGTTCCTACCTAAATAGAGCTCCTTTTAGGTACACTAGAGGGCAAAGAAAACAAAAAAAACGTACATGGGCCTGACTAAAACGGAAACCTAAATATCACTTACATACTCAAAACTATTATAGTTTATATATATAAACAGGAACCAAGATAATACAAAAATAAGAAAAGTTATACCTTTGTCTCTATAAACCAAAAAACAAAATTACACATCTACGATATGTCAGCTTAGACGCTGAAAAACAATTATACGTAATAAAATTATTATCTGCAAATGTAATTTTATGATTAAACAATTACAGAAAAAAACCATTACAACGACGCTTATGATATAAGGCACCTTGCCAACCAATTAAAAAAAATCCTTTTTAAAATTTCCATTGAAATAGGTGGAAAGTGAATGATAAAGTTGAAGTTATAAATAACCTACTTAAGTTCATATTAAATAGATAACCATAAATATAAATAGATACATATATATTAAGTGAACAAAGCAATAATACTAAATTCTTTTCAGGTTTCCTTTTTTTTCAAACAAAAAAACAAATTCACGTGTACCCATCATTTAAGTATTAAATTAAAAGAAAACCTTGAAATTACTCTCGCTGATCCTCTTGTGAACCCATCTATAGAGTCCTGGGGTCTGGAGGAGTCTGTATCGTATCCCCAAAAGAAAAATGCTTCATGGTGGCATTTTCCACTAGGTGTTTTTACAGCCGGACTCAGGCATAGAGGTTCACAGAAATAAAAAAAACTTGGCGGCCATGTCCTCCGTTTAGCTATCCATGACCGGCAATCAAAGCGCGGTCCATCTGGCCAAAAAGAAATTACGACTTTAGCGCTTTATCCTTACTTTATTTAACTTTTCTTTTTCCACACTCACTTTAAAACGCCGTCGTTTCGCACAGAAATGTTAGTTTGCCTCATTGTGCTATTATTAAAAATGAAATCAGTTGCAAAAGAAACACTATTAGCATTTGAACTTTTTTTTAATAGTTAAGATACCTGATATAATGATCAGTAGGCAGTATCAACTAAAAACAACATCGGACTTGATCATTGCATATGAGTCGCAAAGTGACGTCCAACTCCGCTTAGGTTCGAGGACTTATTGAAAATTATATCATCTCATCTCTTAATTTTGAATTAAATCGTACCATTTTACCGTTTAATTTTCTATGCTATCTCAATCGGCTGATTCTACCACTATCCAGCTATTCACCGTTTTACCCATGTAAAAATGTATAAATATACAAATCTGCCTTTGTGTTGTTTACATGGCTTACCTAGTTCGACCTGTTAAAACTCCCCGAAACTCGAATCCATACTTAGGGCTTGCTCGCATTAATTGCTGAACCGACTCATGCCCCATTTACACGAGGATGCCAAGTAATGATTACTGTTTAGTTTATTATTGTTATTGATTACCTCTATTTATTCTTAGTTGTTCATTTATTTATATAATCCATATTATTATAAGTACTATTATTGTTATTATGAACTTTGTTATCACTACTATAGTTGTTATCTTTAATATTTCATCAAATATATTATTTTATAATTGCTATACATATTATCATAAGTATTAGTATTATCATTATTATTATTAAAAATGTTATTATTATGTTATATTATTATAAGTCGTATGTTATTTCAGTTATTCTGTTTGTATTAATATTGTGTTAGTATATCTATTCTATTATCATATCATTACTTAGCATCTCATCAATAATTTATTACGGCCACCAGAGGGTCGCGTTTAGACATGTGGGTTGAAGTTTCTTGCCACCAAGATTCAAACTCTAAAGGACTATTCACATGAGCACGAACAACGACCAACGAATGAACGAATATTCGTCGATTTTGACATTTCTTTCACATGAGAGTTTTTAATTCGTCGCGAATGACGTTTCACTTTGACAATTGTTTTTTTTCTGTTTATCATTATTTTGTTTTGTTTTGAAAACAAACTATTAAGAAAATGCGGTCGAAGCTATATTTGTTAAAAAAAAGGTTAGGAGCCACAGCCGAACACCATTCACCACCGAAACTAAAACAAGAATGATTTTTTCAAGTTAAATCCGCGCGATTATTTTATTCGTTGCGAGTGTGGATCAAAGTGGAACGCGAATAAAGTTTGACAGTTCGTTTCAACTAGAATTTTTTTCGTGACGAATAAATTTGTTTTCTTAAATTTATTAATATGTGATATTTAAAAGTAAAAGTATGCATCATAAATCAAATAGAAACTATATTGCTATCGTTTTGTTTAGAATTTGTGTGGAAATATGTCTTCAAACGTATATAAACTCACATTTTCTAATTCATTCGTCGTTCGTTGGTCGCGCTCATGCGAATAGTACTTAAGGAGGTGTAGGTCTCTTTATTGTTTCGACCTATATATCATCTGTCAATGAGTGGCAATAATAAATGTTCAATTTGAATAGTCTAGAAAGGAAGTATTTATTATTTTTATTGTTTATTTCTATAAAAAGACAAATTGTAAGCTGTGCTTAATGTAAAGAAATTCTTTGTTTATATCATTGCGATGAGTTTAAATCACTGAGTGAAGATGATAGAAGAAAATTGATGTTAGAATGTTCTTTATGCTTTAAATGTCTTAAGTCTGGTCATACTGCTAAAGGGTGGATGGGTTAAAGACCCATCATACTTTAGTCCATCCTTATCCGTGTGCCTCAAAAGAAGCCAATTAGTAGCAACGAACGATGTTGCATGCTGCCACTACATTTCGAAACTTTTATAGCGGTATATATCTTTTGCCCACTGCAGTTGCACTGGCAAAGATTGTTAACGGAAAAATCCAAACATGCCGTATACTTGTCGGTAGCGGATCACAGATATCGTAAGTTAGCAAATCATTCATTAGCAAATTAGGTTTTCGATCCAGGTCTGCATCAAGTATAAAAATAAATGGCATAGGAACCTTTGCGGTGGGGCCAACGAAAGATCTGGTAGTTTTGCAGTTATTTTCACGCTTTACTATGCATTTTTTGAGTATCAATGCCTTTTTTTTATTCACCTCAGCCTGAAATACTAATTGATATAGGTCCGTCAAGCTGGGTCCGCCATTTTGGATTTTCGAAATAGTAATGATGCAATAATTAGGTGCTAGTTAGGTGATAATTTAGTGCCGCAATGGCGAATAAAGTGTTCGAGTCCTTACCAGGAATATCAATGGCGGACCCAGCTTGACGTGAAGCCATACTGGACATTTGAAAATGTAATGATGCAATACTCAAGTAATAATTAGGTGCTAATTTAGTGCCGCAATGGCGAATAAAGTGCTCGAGTCCTTACCAGGAATACCAATGGCGGACCCAGCTTGACGTCAAGCTGGGTCTGCCATACTGCACATTTGAAAATGTAATGATGCAATACTCAAGTAATAATTAGGTGCTAATTTAGTGCCGCAAAAGCGAAATCTGTGGAACGTATTGAAGTGTCAAGCTGGGTCATCCATTTTGGATTTTTGAAAATATAATGATGCAACACTCATTTAATAATTAGGTGCCAATTTAAGGCCGCAATGCCGAATTAAGTGCTCCATGAATACAAATTCCAAAAATACAAATTTGCCTAAAATTTAACGCAAGCTAATTAAATTAAAATCAACGTTAAGATCGTGTTTAGTGCTTTCCAAAAAGGTAACAATCAATTCTCTAGTCCAACGCTCTCCTTTTCAAAACCGCTTGTGAAATCTGTGGAAGGTATGTGGACCGTCAAGCTGGGTCCGCCATTTTGGATTTTTGGAAATGTAATGATGCAATAATAAAGTGCTAATTAGTTGCTAATTTAGAACCTATTATGATTAGTCAATTATTATCGAGAAACTGTTAATGTATTTGGATTGTAGGAACTGTATAGATTGTCTTGCAACATTGCATTCATTGTGCAATCGCGTTATACCTTATTAGGTAAAACTCTTTTTTTTATATTTCTACATAAATTTTATGCTGTATGTAAAGAAAATGTGGCATACAAATTTCTATTTTTTGGAACTACCTATACCTATAGATAGGTATACCTACCTATAATAATGTGATCAAAAAAGTTTTCCAGTTGTTGCAATTGTTGCGATTAGTTTTAGAGTCAAATCGTAGAGTACTTCAATTTTGCGTCTTTGTCTTTATATTTCACGAATCCATATAGTAGCGGGCACAGTTGCACGTTTTGGAACGTGTGTCATTAAAAGTGTGTTGATGTAAAACAAATTAAAGAAGTTAAAAAAATACATAGATATAAGGGTTAGGTATATTTAGAGAACAATAAAATAGCCCATTGGTGCTGCATATTTTTGGTTTAGCAAAATATTTAATTTCAGAAAGTCTACATTTGGCTGCACTTAATGCAATTCAATATTAGGGTCAGATGGTGGAGCACTTAATTCAGGAATATAAGATTATATTAGCACTTAATTAACACTTTATTTTTGCATCTTTACTTTTACGAAAATCCAAACTTACAGACCGCGCTTTATGTTATTCTGTATAAGCAAATATAGATTCATGAAATGGAGATATTTAACAGAGCACTTAAATTTAGTTTCTACATATATATTTTGCAAGAAAAGATTTAATTTCAGAAAGTCTCCACTCAATCGCAACTCTTGCAACTTAACTATAGGGTCAGATGGTGGAGCACTTAATTCGCCAATGCGGTACTAAATAAGCACCTAATAAGCACCTTATTATTGCATCATTATATTTCCAAAAATCCAAAATGGCGGACCCAGCTTGACGGTCTACATATCTTCCACAGATTTCACAAGCGGTTTTGAAAAGGACAGAGTTGGAGTAGAGAAGTGATTATTACCTTTTTGGAAAGCACTAAACAAGTTCTTTACGTTGATGTTAATTTTATTAGCTTGCGTTAAATTTTAGGCAAATTTGTATTTTTAGATTTTTTTTCATGGAGCACTTAATTCGCCATTGCGGCACTAAATTAGCACCTAATTATTACTTAGGTAGAAAAACTGTTGTGCAATTGACTACATTTGGATGGCTCATATCATCTGAGTTGAAGGATTTTGAGCAAGTTTTGGCTTACTGAAGAAATTAACATAAAAAGCAAACCTTTTTTATCTCCTGAAGAAGTATTCGCAGAGGGCATTTTTAAAGCAAACCTTTATTATCTCCTGAAGAAGTATTGGCAGAGGGTATTTTTTTTAAGCAGCACATTATTGCTATTGTGCGATTGCCATTCATTGATGAAATACCAAAACATCAAATACAAGCTAGGTTAGAAACATTAAAGTCAACAATGGCTTCCTTTCAGGCATTATGTGAAGAATGGTTATTCCACTATGAAGACTCAAATTATGCAGTGCCAGAGGTTTTTTATGGTGAAATTGAGGGAAAATACCAGTGCCGTGAATGAACTCCATACGAACTAGCGCCATAATGGAGTTAAATCACTTTGAAATGCGAATTCGAGCCATTACGGCTAAAATTCAATTTTGAAATTGAATTGAGACCATATGGTGTAAGTTCGTTTTACAAAGTGATCTTGATTCTCATTTGAATGTGAAAATTAATTGCAAAAATTTCGAATAGTACAAAATGAAAATCTTTCATTTCGATTCAAAACTAAATAAATAATAAATACTTCAATAACTTGTAATATGGAAATAGTATGGCATAAGTTCACAGTCGAATGTCAATTACCACCATATGGCGATAGTTCACATTTCAGTGATAGTCTTAGTCCAAATTTGAAAGTGAGTTCAATCCATATTTAGATTGTGGCTTTAATTCGCATTTGAAAGTGAACTTACACCATTATGGCATTAGTTCGTATGGGCTTCGTTCATGGCACCAAAATACCTTCTAATAAAGTCAGGCCTGCTGCAGTTATTAGAAGATCGTACTGAGAAAGCCGAAAGTCATTTTGATAGTCCTCCCCAAAAATTGTGCTGACGCGAACATCTTGGCAAACTTTTTGACACAACAACAATTGTTTTTTGCAAATTTTCAACAAAATTCAACTACTGGTATCGTTATGTCCAGCAATTCTAGTGCTATTTTAACTCGAAGCATGGCTTGGCTTCCAAAGCTGGAAATTGATCATTGCACGGGTGATTACATTAAGTGGACCACGTTCAAAGAAGTGTTTTATAGCTCAGTTCACTTAAATCCAGACCTAATAAATATTGAAAGTTTTATTTTTTTATTTTATTCTTACGAGATGATCCCGCAGAATTATTGTATAACATTCCAATCACGGACGCGAACTATACAGGAGCTTACGATTTGTTAACAACACGGTACGGGCGACCAGGGTTTATTATTCAAATTCATCTAAATCAACTTGGCTCGAGAAACTGGAGGCAGGTAGCTAGAAACCGAGCCGCCTGGAAGAAGCTTGTTGGTTGAGGCCCTGGTCCACACCGGACTGTAGCCCCAACTTAAGTAAATAAGTAAGTATTCAAGTTCATCTAGAAATGTTTTTTGATTTTTAGTCTGTTGGACAGGTAAACTCGGATAATTTAAAGAGATTTGCCGATACGTGCGAAAATATTTTTCGCGGATTCAAATCCCGTAGAAATTACACTAAAAAAAGGGGTCCCTGGATATTATATTTAAAGTAAAGCAAGGTTGATCCAGAAATAAAAATGCTGTGAGCTCTGGAAATAGTCGATAACACATAACCGTCTTTGGATAAATTTCAAAAGTTCTTAGGAAAAAGAAGGATGGGGCTAGAACCATTAGGAACCATTAGGTTAACGGAAAAATCGAAACATACCGTATACTTGTCGGTAGCGGATCACAGATACCGTAAGTTCGCAAATCATTCATTAGCAAATTAGGTTCTCGATCCAGGTCTGCAGCAATAATAAAAATAAATGGCATAGGAGCCTTTGCGGATGGGCCAACGAAAGGCATGGTTGTTTTGCAGTTATTTTCACGCTTCAGTATGCATTTTTTGAATATCAAAGACTTTTTATTAGAAAACCTTACGTCACCTCAGCCTGAAATGTCAATTGATATTTCGGATCCGGATTGGGAAGTGGTAAAGGGTTTGGAGTTGGCCGATGAAGAATTTTACAATCCGTCTAATATCAATGTTATCTTGGTTGCTTGTTAATTTTTTTTAAATTTTTCGCAGTGTCGCATTGTATCTAAGGGTAGAAAAACTGTTGTGCAATGGACTACATTTGGATGGCTCATATCATCTTAGTTAAAGGATTCTGAACAAGTTTTGGCTTACTGAAGAAATTGATATAAAAAGTAAACCTTTATTATCTCCTGAAGAAGTATTGGCAGAGGACATTTTTTCCAAGCAGCACATTATTGCTAATGATGGAAGATTTATTGTACGATTGCCATTCATTGAGCAACCATCTACTCTAGGAAAATCTTACAAAATGGCTGAAAATCGGTGGAGGACAATGGAGCGGAGGTTTGATGAGGACCCAAGCATGGGTAAACAATGTATGGAATTTTTAAGGGAATATACAAATCTAGTCCACATGGAGAAGGTTCCAGACTCCGATATATTAAATTCGAAGACAGTATACTATCAACCGCACCATTGTGTTTTAAAGGACGAAAGTACAACCAGAAAACTAAAAGTGGTTTTTGATAGTTCAGCTTGGTCTTCATCTGGAGTTTAACCCAAATAAT
Source organism: Baccha elongata (assembly GCA_951217065.1). Classification (NCBI taxonomy): domain Eukaryota; kingdom Metazoa; phylum Arthropoda; class Insecta; order Diptera; family Syrphidae; genus Baccha; species Baccha elongata. The sequence goes on from CATNUY010000153.1 coordinate 649,466, forward strand.
GATTTACTTCCTGGACCTTGTTTGTTGAACGATATTTTTAAAATAAGCATCCGTTTGTTCTAACTGCAGACATCGAGAAGATGTTTAGCAGAGCTGTAAAAGAGTGAAATCATTTGGTGATTGCATTCATTTGAATGAAGAATGCAACCAATTTAATTCCCATTAATTTTGAGTTCAGTGATTTAAAATCAATAAATTCTAAATGAATTCAGAATTTAGCGCGTTCAAGTCCGAATATATTGATTTCAATGATTTAAATCACTAAATTCAAAATGAATTCAGAATTCAGAGTTTTTAAATCCTATTCATTTTGCATTCAATGATTCAAATCACTGAATTCAAATTTATTTCCGAAATCAGCCTTTTCAAATCCAATTTATTTTGAATTCAATGATTTAAATCACTGACTTCAAAATGAATTCAAAATTAAACATGTTCATATCCCATTCATTTTCAATCCTTACTGACTTTAGTCACTAAATTCAAATTGAATTCAGAACTCCGGATTTTGAATTTTCATTCATTAAAAAAAAAATATATTTAAATACAGACATAGGTAAATATATCGCATTAATTTCAAGTCACTGATTGCTCTGAAGTCATGAAATCTTTTGACATTAATTTAGTTGTACGCCAAATGAGAACAAAACAAGTTTTGAAATTTAAAATTATTATGTACTTGTTTTCATTTTTATATATAAATCTTACATAAAAAAACAACAGCATAATATTTTGTATTTAAATCCTTTTTTTCAATACCACTAGGTTAATTCAACATTGCCTAGTGAGAAATTCTCTATAATTACTCACTTTAGTAAATTTTAGTACACAATTAAAATTGTTAGTTATATACATATGTATGCATAGCGTTTTTCTTACTTTGGCTGTAACATTTAACCTATCACCTAAACCTGGGTTTGTAACGGGAAGAATGGGATGGTCCCGCTACAAAAATTGAAAAATAATTGATCTTTAACTCATATTCAGGTTTTTGGATTTAAACAAAGAAATTATAGAAATAATTTTTAACTTTGAGTTAATGCCGAATATGAATTAAAAATACAATTATAAAAATTAATTAAAATTTAGAAGCTGAGAGTTGCAGGTGGTTATGACTGAGAGAGTTGAATAAAATAGAAACCCAAAAGGCCAGAAAACACCAATACTAGACGATGTTCAACCAACTTGTTACCTATGTCTCAGTCATAGAATGTCTTCTCTTTCATATTTTCAATTATGCAGCGAACAGAAAAATCCCTAATCAGATCCTATTTCATAAAAAAGATTTGGGAAGATAGTCGACTGAGAAAAGCAGGGGATGAAGGGATATTTCTGACCACCAACTACTTCACGGTAGTAGATGATCCGAAAAATCTCTTCGCCCTCTTCTCACAGTCGAGTATCCCCAGCGTATGTCGATGTGGAATACGTATTTCGAAGACACCACGGATTATTAACCTTACGTCCGATTTATAATCTGGCGTAGTCGGATGGTCTCTAAAGAGTTCAAAGATAGATCTCCACCTATCCCGACATATCTTGAGAATAAGTTAATCCGACTCCGGAAGAGTGATGGTTCGCATAAAAAAAAATCTTGAGAAAGTATCCCGTGGTTTAGTGACGAGTTTTTGACTCCCCTACCCATTATCTCAAACAAAAATTAAATATTTCCCAATATCATTTTCCAATACGAATTCACTGTTAGAGGATCCGAAACCTGTTCGTTGCACGACTTATAGTACCTTCTCCAATGATAAGGCACGTCCAAGCCGGAACGAACAGGGTGACTATCATCACACCGCTGCTTCAGGTCTGCGTTTTTCGCCGGGGCCGAACTCGTCGGAACAGGGAAGTGGGTGGTGCTGCAGGTGAGATAGCCGGTGTCACATTTGTTAGACCTGGAGTCTAGCTGATTGTTGACTCTGATAATTTGTATAAAGCTATGCTAAAAAGCAAAGGGGCCGAGTAATGTGAGCGAGTTAATTGATAGAAGTGAGAGAAAAGAAGACATTTTTTGAGGTGGAATCGAGCGTTGACAGAAAATCGGGACAGTGATGTTGTGGTCCCTAAGGATTATCTAACCCTACCCTCCAAAGTTCTATTTCATCCTTGTAGTTTTGCTAGAACCCTAATGTGGCGGGAGAATCAGGTGATGATGATTCCCCCTTGCACCTAACTTCCCTACCTAAGTGACTTTGTCGGAGACTAGTCCTTCAAAGACACTACCCTATGATATTACCATTGGTGCTAAACTTTCTATGGAAATATCCCGCGAATAAGTTATAGAAGAAACATAGAATAAATTTACTTAGTCCTTACATTGCTGCGTTCGGTCTTTTCGTTGCTGTTGTTGCTTTCACACTGGGTTGACTCCAGCCACGTCTCTTCACTCAAGCCTCCTATTCAACCATGTTATCTGAAATCAACTTCCAAAAGCAAGAATAACTTCCCTTGGACATTGTTAATCTTCATCAGACAGACGGTACTTCCCAAACCAAACTAAAAATTTTCATCAAAATTCTTAACAATTTTATTTAAATAAAGCTTAACTCTAACAATCAGTTAATCTTATTTTCTTTTACTAATTTTTAATAATTTCTGATAAGTTACCTTCATAAAAATCTTAAAACTTAATATTTTTTAAAATCTAATAAGAGTTCTACTCTCATAACTACGATATTTCATATCTCAACAAAATTTTAGAATTATAAATTCTTTTATAGCTTAAATCTTTTTAAAATTCCTATAAGAAATTTTTCTTAACAAAAAAAAAACAACAAATTCATGGAAATTTAATTTTCCTCTTTATAGCTCAAAAAGGAATTATTTCTTAACTCTGACCTCAAAAAAAATTAACTTTACTCAAAACTGATGTGAGAATCTATGAATCAAAACAAAAAAAAATTTTTATTAAGCAAAAAAAATCTTGCTTCCTAATTAAAGACTGCTTGTAATTAGATAAAGATTTTTGTGAACAAAACCAAGTATATAAGTTTTATCCATAAAAATCTTCAAATGAGGATTGGTGAACTAAAGCACACCCCCTCTATCGCGATAAACAAAATCAACTACTCCGGCGAATAGTTGATCAAAAACGCAAGTGCCTAACTCGATTTTACAAAACGATCCCAGAATTGTTCGCTTCCTTATCAATCTGTGTGGTGGCCTCTTACACTTACATTGTTTACACAACTTCAGGCAAGGTCGACGAATAACGAGCCCAGATCATAAAGACTAACAAATTCTTCTAAACACGCGACTAATTTATATTAGTATTCTAATACACGAGCTAATCACGGATAGGCAGATACCTATTTTTCGCGTACTTAAGTTTTCAAAATATGAACCATAAACGTTCAAACAAAAATGTCAAAAGTTTTAACACAAAGAAAGTTTACGTAGGACGTCTCCAAATAGTCTTAATCCCACCCGAAATATGAAATAAGAATCAACACAAGTTTCAATAAAAATCAAAAAGTTCAAAAATTTAAATTTGGATCTGAAGGATCTTTAAGAATGTGGCAGGTCCATTCAAACCGTACCTTAGCTGAAAAGAACGTTTGGTTAATAAAAATGTATTTAAAAAAAAAATTTATTTAATTTAAAAAGCAATATAAAAATTTCTACGATAAAAAAGGTTCGAAGACAGGAAGGTGCACCCTACTGTACCGTAAACCTGATGAGTAGATTCAGATTTAAAAGGTACTTTAATATTTATGTTTACTATTATCTTTTGTAATTTTCTTTATTTCAGATTTCAGATTTGCAGACAGGACTTCAAGAATGGGATCAGCGAATGGAATGTAGGTACCTATGTTTCAACATACATAGATAGGTACACTTTTAACTTTATATTATGATTCAAGTCGTTATGTTTCTCAGATTGATGCTGAGTTACTTTCACTCTTCAAAAAAAAACTTTTATTTTATACGATTTAGTTTCAAAAAGACAAAAAAAAAATGTGTAAATGACCAACAGTGGTAAGTATCTTTTATATATTCACTAAGTGCGACTGATCTTAACTTTTCTTATCATATTTTTATTTGTTGAAATAAAAATTATTCGAATTGTTAAAATCACTTTCACTTTATTCTTATCAAATCACTTTAACTTTTAATCTTTGCTTTCTTTTTCAGCGTTTTTATCCGAATGAATTTTTTCTTGAAGTTGATACAAATTATCTATAGGCAACTTTAAGTTCAGTATTCAACACCTCTATAGCGAACTTGTATAAACTTCACCACAAATTTTGTTTTAGCAGAAGGCTATTTGCATCCTTAAGATACTCACTCACTATAGGTATACTTTATTACGTTACAAAAAAAAATTACTTTAATTTTCCGAAATTGATTTTTACGTTTATGTATTTAACACGACCGTTCTGTAAGTTGTTTTAACCGAAAATGTTACTTCTTTTCTATTCCAATTCTTTTAACGTAGTAAAATTAATATTCGTACGAACGAACGCGATGAACAGGTAGGTACCTTTAAGTTCAACAATAATTTTCTTGAGCTAGAACGTCGTTTAATTTTTGAAAAAGAGATTCTCACACTACAGGTATTCAAAAATTTTTTTTTTAATAAGTTTACTAATATTATATAAGTAAATATTACTTTTAGCTTAATATTCAACAAAAAAAAACTCTTAACGATTGCAGACGGCAATCCGACTTTGATTACTATTTTTTTTAATTTAGATTTTTCAAATTTCGTTGATGCAAAATTATTTTTGGATTCTTCATCTATGATGAAATTTATATTTGGATCACTGACCTACTTCAACAAAAGAATATCTCAGATACAGAGAAGGATCTTTAATTATTTTTGACTTTCAATGTCACGCTAATTTAATTATGTTTTATACCACCTCTTTTATTATGGGGTGGTTAATTAATATTTTTCTTATTTTTAGGCACCAATTTATATTTTTGTTGGAATAAAGACTTTTCTAACTAATTATATAGACATAAAGAAAAATACATATCTACCATAACTCCTTTTTTGTTATACATATAATTTTACACTCTGCTTTCCTCCTGCCTAAAGGTGACTCCAACAGGGTGTTGTTTTTGTTGAATGACTTTATCGACATCAATTGTTTTAGCACTTGGCATGAATCACTGATTCCCTCGATGTTATATCGGGTCCTACGTACTGATGACAATCGATATATTTGTTTCTTCCAAAAGAAAGTTTCTGACTTGATGATAATTTGTTGCGTTTGATTACCGTGTTCCTCGACGCAGATCAGACAACGCTGACCGAGTGGGATAATTCGGCGACGATCTCGTCCCAATAGGCTACTAGCAGCCTCGCATTGGACGTAGACTCGTCTGTGTCTTAGTATTCCACCCGGTGCGTATCTGTTTGAAAAAAATAAAAATTTCGTATTAGAATTTTGTTAAATACATTTTGACGATATAATGACTCATATGAGTCTAATTTGTTATATGTTTTTAATCGTGTAATTTTTATGCAACAAAAAAAAAACTTTTCTGCTACTTTCGTTATGCTTTTGGTTTCTTGGTGTCGCTTTATTTTAACCATTGGATGGATCAAGAACACCTTTGTTATATTTTGTTAAAATTTTGTTACGCTTTATATAAAAAAAACATTTTTTTACCTTCTTTTTTCTTGTTTCTTTACAGGGCTTTCGTGTTGGTGTTTTGTATGTTACAATTTAGGTACCACTCTGCTCCAGCCTTGGACAAGATTTTCCTGTCTTTGTCTTGGAAGCACGCGCTTCTCAGAATCTTTTGACGGGGTGTTTTTGGCGTAGAGTAGTTCAGCTAGATATATATGTGACCAGAAATCAAAGCGCATGTTTCGTCCGATTGTTTTACCTAGGTATTCTTTTGCCTAATACCTATATGGTGGATCATAGACGCATGTGCCTTTTTTTCTACGAAAGATTTTCTGAATATGAATATTCTTAAATCAAATTGCTAGGATTGATTTTCTTTGTTAAATGATTGAATAAAATCTTTTGTTGAAGTGTAATTTTTGCGTTTTGGAGCATGTGCTCATCACTTTAGATACATAAAAAAAATTCTTACCCAGGTGCTTTGGTTCCTTAATCCTTCTGGTATATCGCTTTGTTCTTCTCAGTTTTTCTAGTTTTTCTTCGCTTTTATTGTTTTATTAGGTTTATTAACTTTTTCTTATTGGTTATAGGTTACGAACTTTGCGCGTTATACTTTATTTTTGGTTTTATAAAACTTTTAAAATGTACCTTTTTTTACACGTCTGCTTTGCTCAAATTAGAAAATTGTAATGAACTGTTCGGCTCAGTTACGTCGTACGTTACATGCAACAGTGCTTCTTCAACTTTATTTTTGGCGGTTTGGGCGATTTAATTTTAGTTGAGACAGACTCTTAGCAGTATGCTGGTCTCTTTTGTGTTCATTGTAAAGATAGGTAGATTCTCGAATTTTAATTCGTCCATCTTTTTTATTTCCCCTCGATGCTCGCAGATTTTTCGAGATTCGGTCTGTTTTGTTTTCATGTGACCAGACTCCTGTTGTTTTAGGTTTGTATGTAAACATTTTTCTTTATAGGATTTATGTTTACACGCGAATCATTTTGGTTGATTTCAACTATTTTTGCTCCGCATTAGGATTTTAATCTCTTTCTCTCTTTTTCCAATAGGAATGTCGATGACAGAATTTTTCGTAGGGTTATTCTTTTTCTTTTTCCTTTTTCTTTTGTTGTTTTTATATTATCCATATAGGGTTCGGATGCAATAACGAGATTTATTTTGTTGATTCTTGTTATTATAGGGGTAAGTATAAATATATTTTTTTTTTTGTTTTAGGTTCAACTTCTACTTTTACCATTATTTCTTTTGTTTTCATCGGTATCATAGGTAAGTATGTTGAGATATGTACCTTTTTATGTAGCTACCGGACGTTTATTTGAGTGAGTATATTTCCCGAAGTAAGTACTATTTCAGACCAAAAAAAATTAATTTATTATGCTTTAGCTATATTTCATGACAATTGTTTTAGACTTATTTTTGTCGATTATTTACAGATTGAGACTTATGACATGTTATTTTAGGACGTCAATTATATATGTTTCTACCTGTCTACCTATTCAGTCTTTCATGTTTTCTTTGCTGTAGCTAATGAAATTAATCTTTATTTTAAATGTTACCTTTTTTTGGCAATTGCAGCATAATCTATTATTATGGGTAAGTAATCTAGAGGTATCTCAAAGAATATTTTTAACCAATACTTTTGTCATTACTCGGTCTTTTGTTGGTAACAGCAACTACTTTCTTTCATTTCTACCCAGTCAGAAAGTTAATGTTACTTATTTCGAAACGACAACAGTTTCTTATTGGCAACTATGAGAACTACTGATTTGGGTCTTTACTTTCTCGTTGGTTGAGGTATGTCTTAGCTATATATTATTTCTATTGCCTACTATTAGGTGATTGTTTCGAAATTCCACTATTATCTTGAAGTGAGGTTAAAACATTAGATATATCTCCAAGTGGTTATGAGGGAGATTTTTGTTATCCGTAATTTCCCTTAGACAACTTTTCTTAAATTCGTTCTCCTAAGAACAGATTTTATAAATTGAGAGGATATTTGTGGACTGTGTAAATTTTCAAGTTGGTTGACTTTATTGGTGTTATAAAAGCAATTATTCATTCTCTTATGAAAACTTAAGAAGAATTTCACAGTAGGCTATAGTGGATGGAGAAATGGATTTTCCTACAAAACATCTTCAATGTACTTGTTTCCAACAGGTGTATTGATGATGGAAAAGAAAATCTTCCAATATAACTCAACTTTCAGCCTATACTCTTCACATGACTTCTAAATAAATGTTCGCTACCCACGACCCTTTTGTGTCTCATGCACAGGCTGAGCAGCTGGCGATGACACTTATCAATCGCAAAAAAAAATGTAAACTCCACAAAAGAAATCGTCGATGACTTTTTCAGTTGTTTTATTTACGTAGGTCCTTCGTATGGACGACAGATTCGAAATTGTTTGCATCTTTGACTTTGTATAGGTTATTACCTACAATTTTCACTATTTTTGTTTTTACAAACTTGGGACATAGTTTGGCATTGCGATGTTTACTCGCATCACTCAGCACGAAATTTCGTCGGAATACCTCGTCGCCTACCTTAAACGTAACTACTCTGCTCCTAAGGTTGTAGATTTTCTCATAACTGTCATGAGCTTGGTTAAGAGCTGTTTTGAGATATGAATGTAGAATATTCATTCGGGCTGTTTTAGGCAACCAATCGATTTCGGACTGATTAAGTCCACCAAGTTTTCTTAATAAAGCGTAATCTGCACCATGTTCAATCATACGCTGGCCAAATAAGGCTTCATATGGCGTCATGCCGATCGCGCTATGTAAAGATGTGCGCAAAGCACTACTGATAACAGATAGATGTTCGTCCCAGTTAAGTTGTTTTGTATCGATGTAGGCTCTTATAGCACTCAAAATTGACCGATTCACTCGCTCACTAGCATTTGCTTGTGGGGCGTATGCAGCTGTTTTAACGTGATTTATTCCGAAATTTTCCAGGAATGTCTTAAAATCGTTGCTTATAAACTGTGAGCCATTATCTGATAATATACTCTCAGGAACTCCAAATATCAAAAAAATATCATCCACTAAAAATTTGACTACTTCTGAGGTAGTTGCCTTTTTCAATGGTTTGATGAATACAAATTTTGTTAGTTGATCTAACGCTATAATAATAAAGGTGTTACCTCTACGGGATCTAGGGTATGGACCTAGAAAATCTATATACATATGTTGAAATGGTCTTTCAACTTCAAATCCTTCTCCCATTTCAGTTCTTAAAATAGTGTTTGGCGCTTTTGTCGTTTTACAAATTTCGCAGTTACTCACATACATTTTGACTTGTGAAGCCATTGCTGGCCAATAGAATTGGTTACGGAGACGATGCAGGGTCTTGGTGAAACCACCATGCGCTGCCTGAGGTGGGCAATGAGCCGCAATTATCAACTTTTCGCCCAACTGCGATGGAATCCAAATTTTCCAAGCTAAATCGTCCTGAATAGGGTTACCTGTTACGTGTCTGACTTTCTTGTAAACGAAACCATCCGATACTTGTAAGTCAGGAAGACGATCTTTATTTTTATTAACGTGTTCAATGATCTGAAGGTATTCTTCCGACTTAAATGACGGATCCTTTAAATCAAGATGTAACACTTTAGATGGACTTGAATTTTCGATGGGCGTTTCCAGTGAAAATAAACGCAATGCTTCCACTTCATGCACTCTAGACAGGGCATCAGGCACAGCGTTTAAAGTACCTTTTCTATGCTCCACCGAAAATTCGAAGCTTTGAAGCTTCAAACTCCACCGAGCTAGACGTCCGGTTGGGTCCTTAAGACTCATCAACCATCTCAGGCTTGCATGATCAGTGATCACCAAGAACCTGTAACCTTCAATGTATGGTCTGAATTTGTATATGCCTCTTACAGCAGCGAGACATTCGCGCTCAGTAACTGAATAGTTACGTTGCGCACTATTTAACTTCTGGGAATAATAATAAATGGGGTATTCTGCGCCAGTCTCATCTCTTTGGCACAGTACGCATCCGATTCCAGTTGCTGAAGCGTCGCACAAAATTACGAATTGCTTACTGAAATCGGGGTTGCGGAGAACTGGCGCCGAAGTTAAAGCTACCTTGAGCTTATTAAAAGCTTCCAACGCCTGTTCGTCGTACTCAAACTTATTTTTTTTCTTGAGTGTGTCGGACATCGGTCCGGCTACCTCCGAAAAATTTTCGATGAATCGCCGGTACCAAGCAGCCATTCCAAGGAATCGACGTACTTGACGTACAGTCGTTGGTACCGGGAAATCGAGAATTGCAGAAATTTTGGACGGGTCTGCTTTGAGGCAGCCACGCCCTACGACATAACCTAAGTATTGAAGCTCTTCGAAACAGAAACGTGACTTCTCCACATTTATTGTTAAACCTGCCTCGTCTAGCCTCTTTGCTACTATTTTTAAAACTGAAATATGTTCATTAAAAGTTTTGGATATGACCAATAGGTCATCCAAATAAATAAAAACTTGATCTCTCAAATTGGACGGAATAACTTTGTTCATTAAGTTTGTCAGACTCTGAGCGGCGTTGGAGAGTCCGAACGGCATCACCTTGAATTGATATAATGGGCGGCCTGGTATTGAAAATGCAGTTTTCTCCCTTGACATCTTCTCCAACGGTACTTGCCAGTACGCGTCTTTCAAATCCACGCTAGAAATATAGCGTGTCTCTGAAAGTCGTGCTAACAAACCTTCTATATGCCCAATTGGACTCGCATCCTTCTTTGTAACCGAGTTGACTTTCCGAAAGTCCAAGCACATTCTATTTTTGCCGGGTTTCCTCACCAATACAACAGGTGAGGACCATGGGCTTTTACTTTCTTCAATCACTCCCAAAGAAATCATGCGGTCCACTTCGGCGTACACCAAGGCTTGTATCGCTGGAGAGATAGGGTAATGTCGTTGCTTAATAGGCAACGCATCGCCGGTATCAATCGAATGCTCCATAAGGTGTGTTCGTCCGAGTCCCCGCTCAGCGAATGACGGAAAAAGTTTTACTGTGTCTTTCAACACGACGGATTGTTCTGGCGTTAACTCGCATTCAGAGAAATTAGGTTTCTCTAAAGTTAACTCCGAAATTGTTTCTTTAAATGGTATAATGTGGGGCGCTATCTCGAATAAGGCCCAAAAATTTACCCCCAAGTAGAGTTTTTGCGTTAAAGTGGGTACTAAAAACAAATCTATAGGTTGTGTTTTGCCGTTAAATGAAATTTTTGTTTTAACTATCCCTACTACCGGTTGTGCTTTTCCATCGGCAGTGGATAAGTTAGTGGAAAATTTTTGGAAAGGTATGTTATGGCTTTTGAGAAATTCTAAAGCACCTTTTCCCATGCAGCTGACACTTGCTCCAGAATCGAGCAAACCGTACCACTCTTCATTAAAAATTTCTACTTGGACGTAAGGACGGGGATCATCCTTATAATTCGACAATTTTGTCGATGACACTACTTTATACAATCTTCTTTTATTAGAGAATTTTGTTCTCAAGGCTTCTATCTTATTTAAATGTTTCGGGTATGTATATATTCTTTTTCTAGCTATGTTGTATTCAACTTGCCTTTGATGTAAGGACTTTAAAGGTCTAAGTCTAGGAATTCTAGAATTAGTGGATGTTAATTTCATGATATTTTTCGCTTCTGGGTTCTTCAGGATTGTAATCTTATCAGTTTTTTCTAAGCTTACAGAGGAGTCCCCGAGTTGCCCATCTTGGCCAACTCCCTCTCGGTCGAATGTTGGCTCGTTGACGAGTTTCCCGGACACATTTTACAGTTAGGTGACAGAACCTCTGGTTTGCCACAACGATAGCAGAAAATTCTGCGCTGTAAATCCGCGCAATCTCTAAATGTATGACCTATCTTCAGACAATTCCAGCATTTGACATTTTCCGAATTAGGCTTCGAATCTCGGTTTCGATTATGATGAAAGGCTTCGACTGCAGTAGACATTTCAGTCAACTGAGAATCGGTTTGAATTTCGATCTCGTGAACTAGTTTTCTTGGAGGATTGTTATATACTGGAGGTGCTCTAGCTCTCATCGGATCATACTGAGCTAAAAACCTCTCCATATCTCGACAAGTGAAAACTAAGTCCGCGAGTCGAGTCGATTTAAAAGTTAACAAAAGCTCTCCCATGCGTCTACGCACGTTTTGCTTTATAATTTCAGCCAGCTCTTCGTTCGGCCTAGGATTCTTCATCCGCTAGTTAATCTTTAAAATGGCGTCGTAAAACGAGTCGAAGCTTTCGCCTGGAGCTTGCTTTCGTTCCGCCATTTGTCTAGACAACTCCGAATCGGTTTCCAAACTACGGTACTGTTCAATAAGCGCTAACTTTAACGCTGCCCAAGATGAATACGGGTTGTTCTTCATGTACATCCAGTACCACACCTCTACCGTTCCGCTCACAAAATGGTGAAAATTCAACACTATCTCTTCCCACGATGCACCGTAGCTATCCTTTACTCGATCGAGTCGAAAAAGGAATTCGTCTACTGGCATATTCTTGGCATTATACACTATGCCCCATTTGTGGTAGTGTGGAGAACGTATAAAAGATGTTGCTGGTGATGGTGCTGGTGCTCTCACATTACGATTCAACGACGTATTGTCAAACTGTATCTGATCCAGTCTTTCGTAAAAATTTGGATCATATCTTCGAGAAGGTTCAGCTCTAGGTGGTGATACGTTGCGTCTAGGCCACTCCCTAGGGAATTCCGGTAGGTTGTTTCGATTGGTATCAACTCTAGGTGGAGTGCCGTTTCGCCTTGGTCGCGCACCTAAAGCTTCTCTGACCGCTTCTCTCAAATTTTCGGGTTGTATATCTCTAGAGGTTTCTCTTGAAGTTCCTGGAACATTATTTCTGGTAGTTGCTTCGGGAATAGGCTCTCTTCTGACATTGTGGTTACGAGTATCAGGTGTAGGTAAATCACACAAAGGTATAGTTGTAGCTGCTGGTCGTACTAACTCACTCATCTGGGCTAAGGCATTTTTGACGGCTAAATCAACTCTCTCTAGGATCTGATCTTGGCTTTGAGCTAGCGTTTCTTGTAAGTTTTTACGGTCTTCCGCTCTGTTAAGACCTATTGTCGCTAACGCTATCTCCTTGACGTAGTCTTCCCATTCCTCAGGTTGTTGATTTATCGTTTCATCTTGAGCTCCTTCTGGTGTTAGGTGTCTTGCTAAGTCTACTAACGGTACATCTTCATCATTTGCACGTCCTACGTTCGATGGTCTTGCAGTCTCCTCCACTTGACTCATGTCAGCCACTGCGTTCGTATCCATCGTCATGTTGTGATACATATCGAGGTTCTTTCTATAACGCGTATTATGAGGTTCAGGAGTCGTAAGTATCGGTGCTCTGACTGGGACTGGCGGTTTAGGAGGTCTACCCCCCTTTTTCTTATCCGTGGAACCATTTTTATTTTTATTCACCATGGTGAAAAGTAAAAGAAATTATTAAGTCAAATCAGGGAATATTAAAGACGAATTTAGGGTTTAAAAAAAATTTAAGCTTTACAAAAATCTGATTGTTACTTAATTACTACTGCTATTCCTAGCTTACAAAATCTTTCCTTAACCTAACCTTACTATCTATATATTCAAAAAAAAAAAACTACTAACTATGTTCTATTATTTACTCTTACTAACTATAACCCAATACCTATTTCCTATACTATAATCTTACTAACTATTCCTTACTACCTAAATCTTACTAACTAAATCTTACTCTAAGCTTAACCTAAGCTTAACCTACTTTATCGATAGGGTAAACCCTCTTAATGAATTTTACTCAAAATCTAATTTCAAAAAAAACTCAATGAATCTCAAAAACTATATTTAAATTTAATCAAAAATTTAAATATTAACTGAACTTCCAATTACTCAAAATTTTCTAAACTGAATCTAAAACTAAAATCAAATGTCACCAGACAATCTTAACTATTTCAAAAAAACTATACTACTGATATACTAAATATTTTTGCCACCAGGCTATACTAAATCTATGATATGCGCCACCAGGCAAATTAACTCTAAAAATGTCACCAGACAATACTAAATCTAAAAAGGGTTGCCACCAGGCATACTAAATCAAAAATCTCAAAAAGTGCCCCAGGCAATACTAAATAAATCAAAAAAGGTGCCACCAGGCAAAAATACCAAATGATCAAAATTTCTCAAAAAGCGCCACCAGGCAAATATAAATTTACTCAAAAAAAAAATACGCCACCAGGCAAATCTAAACTTTAAACTAAACTTACTCAATCCATGAATCTTATTTTATAAAATTCACTCCTTAATTTTCTCAAAAAAAATAATTTTGTTAATTTTCTCAATAATCAAAAAAAAATTTTCAAAATTTCTCAAACATTTCTTAATTGGTTTCTCTAAACATTATAAGTTTGGAGACGTGACTGAAGCATCCCAATGCTACAGCAGCAACTCCGCAACAACATATGTTTCTTTACTTCATTCTATATTTCTTCATATTCAAAAAAATAATATTTCTGTCTTCAACAACTCGGAGAAAAAAAAATTTTTGACTTCTCCTATTAGACTAGTTTGTCTACAATCCTCCCTGCTGCTACTGACCTAGGGAAGTAAATAACATCCCCTAGCGGACATCAGACCAGAACTCCATAACAAACTAACTAACTTGATTTTTCAAAAATAAATTTCGAACTTTTTATTGGAATGTAGTAGATTTAAAATTTTTTTTAGATGGTTTATTGCTTGAAATTGGTTATTCTTTTATTTAGCCGTCGTCATTTGGCTTGCGCTGCAGACGTGAACAGGAATAAGTTCGACTATTCACCGGACGTAGTTGCAAACAACTAAACAGTTTAAAAAGACGTTTGTTTCAGGATTGTGATTGGCTTTCATGAGAAGCAACGGACTGCTGGACTAAACATATCCAACACGGACATCCCTATGTAAGCTAACCTTACTGAAAACTAATTAACGAATGCTAAGAGAATGGAGTGGAAATTTGACAGGTTGTCGCTACAGACGTATTCAGGAACTGGTTCAACTAATTACCGGTCGACACTTAAGTCAGAAAACCATCCGGTCTTAAATCTCCTTAACATTACCAACTCCAATAAAATTCAAAATTGACTTAAACGATTCAAACTGAAGTTTGAAAAAAAAAACTTACTACATTATTCAAAATACTACTTTCCAAAAGTTACTTAAAAAAAATCTAATTCTCAAAAACTATCAATTTCATCATTACTCGGGCCCCACACGTTCGGGCGCCATTATGTAACGGGAAGAATGGGATGGTCCCGCTACAAAAATTGAAAAATAATTGATCTTTAACTCATATTCAGGTTTTTGGATTTAAACAAAGAAATTATAGAAATAATTTTTAACTTTGAGTTAATGCCGAATATGACTTAAAAATACAATTATAAAAATTAATTAAAATTTAGAAGCTGAGAGTTGCAGGTGGTTATGACTGAGAGAGTTGAATAAAAAAGAAACCCAAAAGGCCAGAAAACACCAATACTAGACGATGTTCAACCAACTTGTTACCTATGTCTCAGTCATAGAATGTCTTCTCTTTCATATTTTCAATTATGCAGCGAACAGAAAAATCCCTAATCAGATCCTATTTCATAAAAAAGATTTGGGAAGATAGTCGACTGAGAAAAGCAGGGGATGAAGGGATATTTCTGACCACCAACTACTTCACGGTAGTAGATGATCCGAAAAATCTCTTCGCCCTCTTCTCACAGTCGAGTATCCCCAGCGTATGTCGATGTGGAATACGTATTTCGAAGACACCACGGATTATTAACCTTACGTCCGATTTATAATCTGGCGTAGTCGGATGGTCTCTAAAGAGTTCAAAGATAGATCTCCACCTATCCCGACATATCTTGAGAATAAGTTAATCCGACTCCGGAAGAGTGATGGTTCGCATAAAAAAAAATCTTGAGAAAGTATCCCGTGGTTTAGTGACGAGTTTTTGACTCCCCTACCCATTATCTCAAACAAAAATTAAATATTTCCCAATATCATTTTCCAATACGAATTCACTGTTAGAGGATCCGAAACCTGTTCGTTGCACGACTTATAGTACCTTCTCCAATGATAAGGCACGTCCAAGCCGGAACGAACAGGGTGACTATCATCACACCGCTGCTTCAGGTCTGCGTTTTTCGCCGGGGCCGAACTCGTCGGAACAGGGAAGTGGGTGGTGCTGCAGGTGAGATAGCCGGTGTCACATTTGTTAGACCTGGAGTCTAGCTGATTGTTGACTCTGATAATTTGTATAAAGCTATGCTAAAAAGCAAAGGGGCCGAGTAATGTGAGCGAGTTAATTGATAGAAGTGAGAGAAAAGAAGACATTTTTTGAGGTGGAATCGAGCGTTGACAGAAAATCGAGACAGTGATGTTGTGGTCCCTATGGATTATCTAACCCTACCCTCCAAAGTTCTATTTCATCCTTGTAGTTTTGCTAGAACCCTAATGTGGCGGGAGAATCAGGTGATGATGATTCCCCCTTGCACCTAACTTCCCTACCTAAGTGACTTTGTCGGAGACTAGTCCTTCAAAGACACTACCCTATGATATTACCATTGGTGCTAAACTTTCTATGGAAATATCCCGCGAATAAGTTATAGAAGAAACATAGAATAAATTTACTTAGTCCTTACATTGCTGCGTTCGGTCTTTTCGTTGCTGTTGTTGCTTTCACACTGGGTTGACTCCAGCCACGTCTCTTCACTCAAGCCTCCTATTCAACCATGTTATCTGAAATCAACTTCCAAAAGCAAGAATAACTTCCCTTGGACATTGTTAATCTTCATCAGACAGACGGTACTTCCCAAACCAAACTAAAAATTTTCATCAAAATTCTTAACAATTTTATTTAAATAAAGCTTAACTCTAACAATCAGTTAATCTTATTTTCTTTTACTAATTTTTAATAATTTCTGATAAGTTACCTTCATAAAAATCTTAAAACTTAATATTTTTTAAAATCTAATAAGAGTTCTACTCTCATAACTACGATATTTCATATCTCAACAAAATTTTAGAATTATAAATTCTTTTATAGCTTAAATCTTTTTAAAATTCCTATAAGAAATTTTTCTTAACAAAAAAAAAACAACAAATTCATGGAAATTTAATTTTCCTCTTTATAGCTCAAAAAGGAATTATTTCTTAACTCTGACCTCAAAAAAAATTAACTTTACTCAAAACTGATGTGAGAATCTATGAATCAAAACAAAAAAAAAATTTTATTAAGCAAAAAAAATCTTGCTTCCTAATTAAAGACTGCTTGTAATTAGATAAAGATTTTTGTGAACAAAACCAAGTATATAAGTTTTATCCATAAAAATCTTCAAATGAGGATTGGTGAACTAAAGCACACCCCCTCTATCGCGATAAACAAAATCAACTACTCCGGCGAATAGTTGATCAAAAACGCAAGTGCCTAACTCGATTTTACAAAACGATCCCAGAATTGTTCGCTTCCTTATCAATCTGTGTGGTGGCCTCTTACACTTACATTGTTTACACAACTTCAGGCAAGGTCGACGAATAACGAGCCCAGATCATAAAGACTAACAAATTCTTCTAAACACGCGACTAATTTATATTAGTATTCTAATACACGAGCTAATCACGGATAGGCAGATACCTATTTTTCGCGTACTTAAGTTTTCAAAATATGAACCATAAACGTTCAAACAAAAATGTCAAAAGTTTTAACACAAAGAAAGTTTACGTAGGACGTCTCCAAATAGTCTTAATCCCACCCGAAATATGAAATAAGAATCAACACAAGTTTCAATAAAAATCAAAAAGTTCAAAAATTTAAATTTGGATCTGAAGGATCTTTAAGAATGTGGCAGGTCCATTCAAACCGTACCTTAGCTGAAAAGAACGTTTGGTTAATAAAAATGTATTTAAAAAAAAAATTTATTTAATTTAAAAAGCAATATAAAAATTTCTACGATAAAAAAGGTTCGAAGACAGGAAGGTGCACCCTACTGTACCGTAAACCTGATGAGTAGATTCAGATTTAAAAGGTACTTTAATATTTATGTTTACTATTATCTTTTGTAATTTTCTTTATTTCAGATTTCAGATTTGCAGACAGGACTTCAAGAATGGGATCAGCGAATGGAATGTAGGTACCTATGTTTCAACATACATAGATAGGTACACTTTTAACTTTATATTATGATTCAAGTCGTTATGTTTCTCAGATTGATGCTGAGTTACTTTCACTCTTCAAAAAAAAACTTTTATTTTATACGATTTAGTTTCAAAAAGACAAAAAAAAAAATGTGTAAATGACCAACAGTGGTAAGTATCTTTTATATATTCACTAAGTGCGACTGATCTTAACTTTTCTTATCATATTTTTATTTGTTGAAATAAAAATTATTCGAATTGTTAAAATCACTTTCACTTTATTCTTATCAAATCACTTTAACTTTTAATCTTTGCTTTCTTTTTCAGCGTTTTTATCCGAATGAATTTTTTCTTGAAGTTGATACAAATTATCTATAGGCAACTTTAAGTTCAGTATTCAACACCTCTATAGCGAACTTGTATAAACTTCACCACAAATTTTGTTTTAGCAGAAGGCTATTTGCATCCTTAAGATACTCACTCACTATAGGTATACTTTATTACGTTACAAAAAAAAATTACTTTAATTTTCCGAAATTGATTTTTACGTTTATGTATTTAACACGACCGTACTGTAAGTTGTTTTAACCGAAAATGTTACTTCTTTTCTAGTCCAATTCTTTTAACGTAGTAAAATTAATATTCGTACGAACGAACGCGATGAACAGGTAGGTACCTTTAAGTTCAACAATAATTTTCTTGAGCTAGAACGTCGT
This sequence comes from Baccha elongata, assembly GCA_951217065.1. NCBI lineage: Eukaryota > Metazoa > Arthropoda > Insecta > Diptera > Syrphidae > Baccha > Baccha elongata. The sequence goes on from CATNUY010000153.1 coordinate 667,942, forward strand.
TTAATTTTTGAAAAAGAGATTCTCACACTACAGGTATTAAAAAAATTTTTTTTTAATAAGTTTACTAATATTATATAAGTAAATATTACTTTTAGCTTAATATTCAACAAAAAAAAACTCTTAACGATTGCAGACGGCAATCCGACTTTGATTACTATTTTTTTTAATTTAGATTTTTCAAATTTCGTTGATGCAAAATTATTTTTGGATTCTTCATCTATGATGAAATTTATATTTGGATCACTGACCTACTTCAACAAAAGAATATCTCAGATACAGAGAAGGATCTTTAATTATTTTTGACTTTAAATGTCACGCTAATTTAATTATGTATTATACCACCTCTTTTATTATGGGGTGGTTAATTAATATTTTTCTTATTTTTAGGCACCAGTTTATATTTTTGTTGGAATAAAGACTTTTCTAACTAATTATATAGACATAAAGAAAAATACATATCTACCATAACTCCTTTTTTGTTATACATATAATTTTACACTCTGCTTTCCTCCTGCCTAAAGGTGACTCCAACAGGGTGTTGTTTTTGTTGAATGACTTTATCGACATCAATTGTTTTAGCACTTGGCATGAATCACTGATTCCCTCGATGTTATATCGGGTCCTACGTACTGATGACAATCGATATATTTGTTTCTTCCAAAAGAAAGTTTCTGACTTGATGATAATTTGTTGCGTTTGATTACCGTGTTCCTCGACGCAGATCAGACAACGCTGACCGAGTGGGATAATTCGGCGACGATCTCGTCCCAATAGGCTACTAGCAGCCTCGCATTGGACGTAGACTCGTCTGTGTCTTAGTATTCCACCCGGTGCGTATCTGTTTGAAAAAAATAAAAATTTCGTATTAGAATTTTGTTAAATACATTTTGACGATATAATGACTCATATGAGTCTAATTTGTTATATGTTTTTAATCGAGTAATTTTTATGCAACAAAAAAAAAAACTTTTCTGCTACTTTCGTTATGCTTTTGGTTTCTTGGTGTCGCTTTATTTTAACCATTGGATGGATCAAGAACACCTTTGTTATATTTTGTTAAAATTTTGTTACGCTTTATATAAAAAAAACATTTTTTTACCTTCTTTTTTCTTGTTTCTTTACAGGGCTTTCGTGTTGGTGTTTTGTATGTAACAATTTAGGTACCACTCTGCTCCAGCCTTGGACAAGATTTTCCTGTCTTTGTCTTGGAAGCACGCGCTTCTCAGAATCTTTTGACGGGGTGTTTTTGGCGTAGAGTAGTTCAGCTAGATATATATGTGACCAGAAATCAAAGCGCATGTTTCGCCCGATTGTTTTACCTAGGTATTCTTTTGCCTAATACCTATATGGTGGATCATAGACGCATGTGCCTTTTTTTCTACGAAAGATTTTCTGAATATGAATATTCTTAAATCAAATTGCTAGGATTGATTTTCTTTGTTAAATGATTGAATAAAATCTTTTGTTGAAGTGTAATTTTTGCGTTTTGGAGCATGTGCTCATCACTTTAGATACATAAAAAAAATTCTTACCCAGGTGCTTTGGTTCCTTAATCCTTCTGGTATATCGCTTTGTTCTTCTCAGTTTTTCTAGTTTTTCTTCGTTTTTATTGTTTTATTAGGTTTATTAACTTTTTCTTATTGGTTATAGGTTACGAACTTTGCGCGTTATACTTTATTTTTGGTTTTATAAAACTTTTAAAATGTACCTTTTTTTACACGTCTGCTTTGCTCAAATTAGAAAATTGTAATGAACTGTTCGGCTCAGTTACGTCGTACGTTACTTGCAACAGTGCTTCTTCAACTTTATTTTTGGCGGTTTGGGCGATTTAATTTTAGTTGAGACAGACTCTTAGCAGTATGCTGGTCTCTTTTGTGTTCATTGTAAAGATAGGTAGATTCTCGAATTTTAATTCGTCCATCTTTTTTATTTCCCCTCGATGCTCGCAGATTTTTCGAGATTCGGTCTGTTTTGTTTTCATGTGACCAGACTCCTGTTGTTTTAGGTTTGTATGTAAACATTTTTCTTTATAGGATTTATGTTTACACGCGAATCATTTTGGTTGATTTCAACTTACCTGCCATTATGTAACGGGCGGGGTGGGGATGGAGATGATGGTTTTTTTGTTTTCCCCCCCGCTACATAAAAAAATTTAATAAATAAAACGCGTTGTATTAAACAGAAGAGAAATCGTTAGGTTCTGGTTGACTTAAATTCTCAGTCCCACAAAAGACGAGCAAAAGAAAATCGAAGCTGAATTACTAGAGGAGCTATACTCTCGAAAAATAAAAGACGATTCCCAAATCTCAACTGCATTCTCATTAATCTTTATGTAACGGGTCACCCCTTTCGGGATCCTACATAAAATATGGGAGTTCTATTGTCTTGAGAAAGGTTCAGGACGAGATCACTCTTTCACACTGAAGGTCCCTAACCCTCAGTAGAATGAACTCACCTCAGCTTCCCCACCACAAAGGAACTCTACGTGTGTAGGTATTATACACGTCGGTTATATCACACCTATCCACATCTCCTTATGTTAATGTATAAGAACGATGGCTATATTATCTCGTGTGGACTATTCTGAGGTCGATCCGAGACTCAGGTATTGGTGATGAGACGTGAAGAGATCTTAATTCCCCAACCTAAGTAAATCTCGTAGGTATCACTATCTAATTCTAAGATCGTCCTCAAACGTTACCAAAGAAAAATACTAATGGATCCTAAACCTACCAACCTCTGTGACTTATAGTACCTATTGCTAGGCACGTCCAAGCCGAGAATAGTAGGGTGGCTACTATTCAACTGCCGCTACAGGTCAGAAAGATCGCCTTAGCCTGCTCAACGGCCTAGGGAAGTGGGTCATGCTGCAGGAACAGATAGCCGGTGCTACAATTGTTTGACCTGGAGCCTAGATGACGGATGACTCGGTTAAAGTTCTCAGATGCTAATGCTAAAAAGCAAAAAGAGCCTGTCGGGATGTTATTATTAGAAGCAGAAGAAAAGTTGAAAATAAATAAGTTTTGTAAAAGAAGAACAGTGTTACTTGTGAAAGTTGAATAAGGTGTTGTCTATTCAACTGGACTCAAAACCCTTGACCCTACCTAATGTTCCTTATTATCCATCAATATTGAAGGAACCCTTTACAATAGTGGGAGAAATAGATGTCTTTATTTCCCCCTTCATCGCCTAACTTCCCGTCCAGAAGTCGCGAAAGGGCAATGCAATTTCCCTTGACGACCCTCCCAATGATGAATCTGCTGGCGAAAATCTGTACAGATACATCCCGCTAGGATCAGTGTAACTCTCGTGACTCTGTCTTAACTCATGTTGAGAGTGAACTCTTCGTTGTGTTGATTGTTGTTGTTGCTGTTGTAGGTATTATTGTTAGGTAAAATCAACCCCGGGATCGTTGAAGGCGACTCCAGTCACGACCCTCATCCTTAGGGTTTACTCCTCCATACTACCTAAAACTGTCAGGAAAACCATAAAAAGAACTACTTCCCAAAGAAGTTGCACGACCGAATCCTCAAAGTAATAAGAAAATCACCATTTTTCAACGTGAACTTACGTACATAATTTTTATTCAAAAAAAATATCTTAAAAGCTAAATAAATCTAAATAATCTTCTATACAAATCTATCTATATAAATTTATTTGCAATTGTTTTCTTTAAATAATCTCGAAACTATTTTGAAAGTTATAAATGAATCCAAAAATTTTATAAATGAAACTAAAACAAAGCTTGAGATACTAATCTGTTCTCAAAAAGACTACTACCTGTAATACTTCGCTATTTATTTTCATTGATCCTTATGACTTTATTTTTAACCAATGAATTTCTAAACCATCAAAAATAAAAAAAAAGAAGTAAACAATAATTATTTTTGACCTCATAGATCAAAATTAACAAAAGCATACGATAACTTTAAAAGTATTGTATTTTTAAAACACGGACGGACTTGAATCTCAAAGATTCGTAAAAACAAAATTAGTGGTTGCACGTCACACGACCACTCTTTACCGCGACTGGAAGGTATATTCAAAGTAATATCCTTCTAAGATTCTATAGTTTTCGTATATATATTTACTGCGGACGACAAACGGACTTAAATCGGATTATTTTCCGACTGGACTTATCTTTTTGGTCGTTGACCCCGGTTAAATAACAGTCCCGGGTTAATCAATGTCAATGACTCTTGAGGACTTTGAATTTAAAAAAAAAAAATTCAGCATTCCGACCGATCAAGTAAAACTCGATATCATATTACACGCGGACAATCCAAAAATGTAGGTAAAAGTTACCTAAGATCAAAAATGAAACTTAAATTTCCCGAAGAAATTCCTCTTTAGGAGATTTCTACCCGATACTACACACATAAGACAAAAAAAAAAAGTTTAAAGACTATGAGTCTGTTAGAAAGATCCCCTTTCCCAAATCCAAAGAAAGAAAATTCATCGATTTCACCAAAAGATTGGGAATCGGTATCATACACAAAAAAATTTAAAATTTAGAAAAAGTTTTAAAAATGTTTATGTTATTCAAAATATATCAATATAGTTAAATGTAAAAGCAAATATAATAATAATATAGGTAAATATAAAAATTATCAAAAAGGTACGAAGAATAAAAAAGGTGCACCCTGTTTATCATATACCATGTCGTTTTTAAAACAGAGTTATTTTCAGATTTTAGGTTTCCAAAGGCAAAAAAAAAAATGTTTCTTTGTTTTTAGGTTACAGATGATGATTTCCCAGAACACAAAGTCGAACATAGATGAGCAGCTATCAAGCATTGATATGTAACTTCACGAAAGGTACTGTTCAATGACTTGACCTTATCTCAACATGTGTAGTCAACTCGACTGTATTCATACCAAACGTATGGCTTTGCGGTTAAATCGATGTAGGTATAAGGAAATAATTTTTGTTTCCTTTCTTTTTTTCTGTATTCAAATCTGAATTATTTCTTTTTTGTGTTGGTACGTTACGACGAAGTTCATAGGTATAGTGGTCTTTCTTTACATAAGTAACATTTCTGTGGTGAAACAAAAACCACTTAACGATTTGCTATTGGCAAGTCTCGATAGGTACTAATTGTTAATTACAAAAAAAAAGTTTCTTGACATAGAGTTAAATTTTATCTTTAGCAATAGTATACTTCATCATTCCTAAGATGAGTATTTTTGGTGGACAATGATATTGAATTTTATCAATCAAATAACCTTTTGACATTAAGTGTCTTTTAAAAATCAGAAATGAATTACGTTTGAAAATTTACTGTCAGTCTTTCATGTTTTCTTTGCTGTAGCTAATGAAATTAATCTTTATTTTAAATGTTACCTTTTTTTGGCAATTGCAGCATAATCTATTATTATGGGTAAGTAATCTAGAGGTATCTCAAAGAATATTCTTAACCAATACTTTTGTCATTACTCGGTCTTTTGTTGGTAACAGCAACTACTTTCTTTCATTTCTACCCAGTCAGAAAGTTAATGTTACTTATTTCGAAACGACAACAGTTTCTTATTGGCAACTATGAGAACTACTGATTTGGGTCTTTACTTTCTCGTTGGTTGAGGTATGTCTTAGCTATATATTATTTCTATTGCCTACTATTAGGTGATTGTTTCGAAATTCCACTATTATCTTGAAGTGAGGTTGAAACATTAGATATATCTCCAAGTGGTTATGAGGGAGATTTTTGTTATCCGTAATTTCCCTTAGACAACTTTTCTTAAATTCGTTCTCCTAAGAACAGATTTTATAAATTGAGAGGATATTTGTGGACTGTGTAAATTTTCAAGTTGGTTGACTTTATTGGTGTTATAAAAGCAATTATTCATTCTCTTATGAAAACTTAAGAAGAATTTCACAGTAGGCTATAGTGGATGGAGAAATGGATTTTCCTACAGGTTTCCATTTCAGTGATTTTGAATACGTTTCCAACAGTGAAAGTGAAATGGACATGGGAAGATGCCGCGGAGCTTGAGTTATAATTTGCGTAAATAATTGAAAAATATTTGAAATTGATTTCGTTTAATAATAATGTGATTTGTTTTATATTTGTATATGTGTATTGTTGTGCCCTCAATCCCAGAGACCACATACAGTTCCCACAACTCCACAAATCGCTTTCAAGACACATGACATAGTTCGATTACAACCAAGTGTTCCACATTTGTCATATGTAACGACAATCGAACTATGTCAACTAAACAAAGACAATACAATAAAGGGATCATATTGCAAACAAAGGCAATACTGAATAACTGACCCATCGTCGTAACACAACTATGTCAAGTGCGACATATGTTAACGTGGCCCTATTGTATTGTTAAACAAATAAACTATGTCAAGCGAATGGAAATAGAATGCGTGGTTGACCTGGAAAAAGTGACAATCTAGGCAATAGAAGAGGTAGCGTAGGAAATAATGAGTAGAAGTTCGATCAGATGGACTCATGCATTAAACAAGTGAAGTCGTGTTTCTATTTAACTATTTTAATAACACAATATTTGGAGGCAGCGGTGGGATGTAAAACTAAAGCATCTTGTTTTACCCCCGAAAAACAAATATCTAGTTCTGTAAATTTTTCTTTTAGTGAAGTGCAAAACAAAAAAAAAATTCGAATAAAGTTAAAAGAAGATAGAAAAAAAAGAGACCCTATCGAATTAAAAAAAGAAAAAGTAAAAGTAAATTAGTGAAAAAAAAATTAATGGGTACCACAGAAGTAAGCCGATTCCTGTGGTCAAAATAAAAAGAAGGAAGGAAGAAATTGCCACTCACGAGGCAATCAACAAGGAAGGACATCAACAACAACATCAACAACAACAACCTCAACAATATCATCATCAATATCAACACTATCTAGAGCCAACACGTTATCGTAAGAAATAAAACATTTACATGTGCATATTATAATTCGTTTTTTTATTTTTATTTATAAGTACACATTCGTTTTCATACATTTAAAACCAGTTTTTTTTTTCCTTCAGTGGTTTTCCTTTTTTTTATTGGAATTTAATAATTTCTCTCAGGAATAGAAGGATCGCGCATCCCCGTAGATCTTCAGATAGCGAGTTAACTGTTGTCGACAAAACAGAAAAGCGAGAAGAAGAAAAACTTTTTACCACTTATGAAAACAAATACTGCCACAACTGCCGAACGAAGACACATAACAAAATAAAGTGTCGCTTTCAGCAAAGCACAAACAGATTTTTAAACAATTTCAGAACTCCTAGACTGAATTCTAATACAAATCAGCCTGAGAGGGTCAATAACATGCAAAAAACCATTACATGTCGCTATTGCAATAATCTAGGTCATACAATAGACCAGTGAAGAAAAAGGCAATTCCACAAGAGGAGGCAAGACAGTTCACCTCGACGTGGAATAACTTTAAAAAGTTGGGGAAACTACCAAAGACCTTGCCCGTCCAACTTCCGGAGCCAGGTAAAACACATGAATTGAGGTGTGAGAACGATAGTAAATCAAACTCACTGCATCCACTGAATCCATTGTCTCAAAACAATAAATCAAACTCACTGGATCCACTGAATCAATTGTCTCAAAATAACAAATCAAACTGTATCCACTGAATCCACTGACTTATAACAATAAATCAAACCCATTTTGTTCACTGTCGCAATATAAGAAATCAAATGCATCTAAATCGCAAGCACTGTATCCAGATTCCAAATCTATTTATTCAAAACGCGAGAAAATTCTTCAACAAAAAATACGTTGTCTATCCCACGACACTTTCTGTCGCGAGGCATTATTGTAGGTCGTCTATCCCACGACACTTTCTGTCGCGAAGCATTATTTTAAGCCGTCTATCCCACGACACTTTTTGTCGCGAGGCATTATTGTAGACCGATTATCCCACGAGACTTCTTGTCGCGAGGCATTATAGTAGGCTGTCTATCCCACGACACTTTCGGTCGCGAGGCTTATCATAGGTTGTCTATCCCACGACACTTTCTGTCGCGAGGCATTATCGTAGATTGTCTATCCCACGACGCTTTCCGTCGAGAGGCATTATCGTAGGTTGTTTATCCCACGACACTTTCTGTCGCGAGGCATTATAATACGTTGTCTATCCCACGACACTTTCTGTCGCGAGGCATTATCGTAGGTTGTCTATCCCACGACACTTTCTGTCGCGAGGCATTATTTTAAGCCGTCTATCCCACGACACTTTCTGTCGCGAGGTATTATTTTAAGCCGTCTATCCCACGACATCATCTGTCGCGAGGCATTATTTTAAGCCGTCTATCCCACGACATTATCGGTCGCGAGACATTATTATATAAGCCGTCTATTTCACGACACTTTCTGTCGCGAGGTATTATAATAGAGTAACAATTGAATTGCATTATCATAAGACCCGTATATGAAATAAATTGTTAGAAAATCTTCGTTATAAATAAAAAAACTGGTAATTGGTCAGAGTTCAAATCTTCAAAACCCGAGTTTTATTTACTTTCTTTGGGTACGACCATGGACACAAACGAGTCTACTTCAGCCTCGGTAAGAAAGCATCACAATTGAAGATATCCTCGGACAACTGGGCGGTTCGAAGTACTTCACAACATTGGATCTAACCAGTGGATTTCATCAAATTGAAGTTAATGAGAGAGACACAGAGAAAACAGCATTTAGTACACCCAACGGACATTTTGAGTTCAATAGAATGCCATTTGGTTTACGTAATGCTCCTCCCACTTTTCAGCGGTTGATGAATAAAGTCATTACAGGATTACAAGGCATACAATGTTTAGTACATCTGGACGATATTATGATATATGGAAAGATCTTGGATGATCATAACAAAAAACTAATTGAAGTATTTCAAGACTTTCTTTATAACAACTGATACAAGTAATGAAGCCATAGGTGCAGTTATATCACAGAAAGACACCGATGAAAACGATTTAACAATAGCATTTGGTAGTAGAAGTTTAAGTTTAAGTTTGAGTTTAAGTTTAAGTTTAAGTTTAAGTTTAAGTTTAAGTTTAAGTTTAAGTTTAAGTTTAAGTTTAAGTTTAAGTTTAAGTTTAAGTTTAAGTTTAAGTTTAAGTTTAAGTTTAAGTTTAAGTTTAAGTTTAAGTTTAAGTTTAAGTTTAAGTTAAAGTTTAAGTTTAAGTTTAAGTTTAAGTTTAAGTTTAAGTTTAAGTTTAAGTTTAGGTTTAAGTTTAAGTTTAAGTTTAAGTTTAAGTTTAAGTTTATTTATTTCGTTAAGAAGCTAACCCTTTAAGATATAATCTTATAAGCTAGTGAAAGTTTATGTATTAACATTGTTCAACAGAAAACAAAAAAAAAATTATAATGAAAAAGAATCATATTGATTTGATAAGTAGTTAATCATACATTTTTGTACAAAATTAAGAAACAAAAATTAAAGAAAAGAAGTAATTGAATAAGAAAAATTTAGTAAATAAAGTTTAAGGAAAAAGAAGAAAAAAAAAGAAAAAGAAGAATGGTGAAAATAATTTGAAGTTAAAATTTTTTTTTTTGAAGAAGTTAGTTGCTTTGATTGAGGAAAAAAACCTTTAAACTACTCTGAAACTGTTCCATGTTGCTTAGCTCTCGCAGATTCGATGGTAGTGAATTCTAAAGGCGTACTGCAGCAATAAAAAACTGTCTCAGATGTTAGACAAGAGAACCGCGGAAGTATTACACAATTTGTTCTATTTGATGCTAGGAACCGAATTTTATCGAATAGATAAGTTGGTTAACGTGTTCTTATAATATTAAAAAACAGTTTTAGTGTTCGAAACTTAATGAAATTTTCAAAGGACATATTTAAAAGATTGTTAGACAAATGCGAGACATGACCATACCTTCGTAGCCAGTAAATGTATCGAATGATTCTGTTAAACGCTACTTTGAATTTGGCCTTACTAGCAGAATCACAATTATAAAATATTTCACAGCCGTATGTGAGAACTGAGATAATCAAGGCCTTTATTAAATATTAAATAAATCCGAAAAAAAACTATTCTACTATAGAAAAAGAAGCTTTAGCCATTGTTTTGGGCAGTAACACATTTCCGACCATATGTATACGGAAGACACTTTTAAGTTATTACCGACCACAAGCTACTCGTGTGGATGTTCAACCTTAAAGACCTTTCTTCGAGAATAATGCGCTGGCGTATTAAACTTGAAGAGTACGATTTCGCAGTTTCTCATAAAGCAGGTAATCTAAACACAAATGCAGACACTACGTCTCGTTTAAATGTAGCAGAATTCAAGGTGATAACGCTTAGTCATAACGAAGTCTCGTATAATGAACAACCTAAAGTAAGTCAAAATGTTATCGAAGTTTCAAATTCAGAACAAATCAAAAACATTATGTACGAATTCCATGACACACCTTTAGGTGGTCACCAAGGAGTAAAACGCACGCTCAAACGCATACAGACATACAAAAGGTAAAATATGTATGAAGACATAAAAAAATACATTGCGTTATGTGAACTTTGCCAAAAGAATAAGTTGTATACGCGGAACAAATTACCAATGTTCATCACTACAACAGCAAAACGTACATACTGACGTTCCAAGCCGATCTGACTAAATTTGCACAAGCCATAGCCATACCAAATCAAGAAGCCAGAACGGTAGCCGAAGCGCTAGTAAGGAAAATAATTTCTACCAACGGTTTCCCTCAAACAATTCTCACAGATAAAGGTACAAATTTCACTAGTTTATATTTTACTAGTTTTAATATTAAAAATCAATAAAATTTAAACTAGTCCATACCATCCACAATCAAATGGTACCCTTGAAAGGTCACATAGAACATTAGGTGATTACCTTAGAAATTATGCAAGCAAGGACCAGTCCAATTGGGATAATTATCTGGAGTATGCAATGTTTTGCTACAACACAACCCCACATTCTAGCACAAACTACAGTCCATTCGAAGCTCTCTTTGGTTTGGAAGCACCGATTCCTTTCGCACTGAGCAGAAGCGTAAAGATCCATTTTGCAAAGCAAAATAAAAAGAAGTTTACCTCCAGGCATCAAACACCATATACAATAAAACTCATATTTCATACTTTTAAGAAGAACCAACCAAAAACTGGATTAAGATAATTATACTATGAATATTCAATTTTTCAATTTCAATTTTATTAATAATCGATTGCTTTACACAGTAAGATATAATATCTTATAAGATAGTGAAAAGCTAGTTTAAAACATTTTAATGGAAAATACAAAATAGTAATTTATCCAAATTAATTAAACTTTAAAATTATAATTGCTTAAAATTTTAAGTGGAAAAATACAAAATAATAAATTTACGAATAAATCAAATAATTTGACTTTAAATTTTAAATTTATAAATTATAATTGCTTGAATGTTACTTGTTTATTAAAAAAGAAGGAAACCACAAACAAACTATGACGACAAATATCTCTTTATCTTCTTCTTAACAATTTCAACGCCTTCATCTCTTCTGATATCGCGTGGAATTCCATAGTCGAATACTATTTATAAAAAACTGACGTTCGGATGTTAAGGACGAGTATCGCAGAGGTATGAGTTGTCCAGATCTACTCGAGGAAGCCATACGTATTCTTTCATAAAGATAGCGTGGTTCATGTGTAAGCAAGACATTAGAAAACAAAGATAAGGTACGAAACTCCAAAAGACTGTTTAACGTCATGTTAAAGAGTGTCACTGAAAATGCTGATACATGGTCATAGCGACGCAGTCCAAAAATATAGCAAACTGAGCTGTTAAAAGCGACATTTAATTTTCTCTTACTATCAAAACTGCATGCGCAATAGATTTCGCAACCATATGTTAAAATAGGTATTATTAATGTTTTTCCGAGCATAATACTGGTTTTTAAAGGGGTAAAGGATTGGGAGGGCCACAGAGATCGTAAGGCACCATACGTTTTTCCTACAAGAGCGTTTATGTGACTATCCCAAGTAAGGTTACGGTTAAAAAGAATACCCAGATTTTTTACAGTGGCGGAATATTCAATTGAAACATTGTTCAGTAACACCGGAGGAAAATAGGACAAATCTAATGGTTTTCTGGAAATAACCAGACATTTGGATTTTGATGGATTCAATAACAGACCATTAGTTTGAGACCAGTATAAAATTATTTGTAGATCTTCATTAAGACATGATATATAGTGTTCCATAAGGCCAAGTGGGCAACTCAGATATAATTGCACATCGTCAGCATACATGGAAATAATACAGTACCTGACAACAGTGGGAAGTGCATTTATATATAATTAAAATAAGAGCGGGCCCAAAATAGATCCTTGGGGAACGCCCCTATTTGTCGACAGAAAATCAGACAAAATGTTATTAATTTCTACTGCTTGCATTCTACCAGTTAGGAAAGAGTTTATCATTTTGATTGCACTGGCTGAGGAATTAAATTCATGAAAAAGCTTGTTGCATAAAACAGAATGATCTACAGCATCAAAAGCTTTAGAAAAGTCCAGCAAAACCAAAAAAGAAATTTTGTCTTCATCCATCGCCTGTCGCAAATCTTCTATTACATTAATGAGCGAGGTAGTGCAACTATGTTTTTTACGGAAACCGGATTGTTTGGGTGTTAAAAAATTCGCATCAGTCAAATATGCACTCATTTGTTTTTGTAAAATACGTTTGAAGACTTTTGACAGGAACGATAATATAGCTATAGGTCTAAAGTCATCCTTCTTAGAATTTTTAGTGACAGGGATAACTTTGGCAAGTTTCCATTGGATAGGGTATTCGCTTGTTGTTAAAATGAAATTAAATAGATGAGTAATGAATGGCAAAACGATTGGCAGTATAATTTTAAGGAATGATGGATGCATCTCATCAAGGCCAGTAGCGTTGGACTTAACGGACCGTAAGCTGAACACTATGTCTGTGCTGTTTACAGTTTCGAAACGAAAACACGAATTATTATTTGTAACTTGCTGAGGAAATACACGTCCGTTTAGCTCTTCCCTTCTTACTGTCGGCAATAAAGGTAAAGAAACAAATTTAGCATTCAATGCGTCACTATCAATGTTTTCAACGGTATTACGTTTCGATTTTCCAATACCAATTTCACGTAAGTTTCTCCACAGCTCACGTCCACTTAAAGATGAACTAAGACGATAAGAATAGATATTTGATTTAGCATTTCTTATCTCAACTACCACTCTGTTCCGTAACACGCAATAAGCTTGTCTTAATTCATCTAATCGGTATCTTTTCCAAAATGTGTAGGCTATATCACGTTTACGTATAAGTGAGCGAATTAGAACAGTAAACCATGGTGCACTTCGACAATTAACAATTTTAGTCCTTAATGGAACATGTGCATTATATAAGGATTCTATATTTTCATTCAAAAATTGTACCTTTTCGCTCGACGACTGCATATAGTACATTGCTTGCCAGTTTACCATCCTAGATCGTTCTTCCAAAACTAAAACATCAATATTTCGCCAGTCCCTATACTGGAATGTACTTGAAACTAATTAGGTGTTGAATTCATATGTCAGAAATAAAAGGTCATGCTTAGAAAATCCTGGCGCGGAAAGTTGATCATAGACGGCTACTTTTTTAATATCGCTGACCCAAAATTGATCAAGCAGTGTCAAGCTATTACCCGAAAAATGAGTAGGAAGTGTAGTATTTACTGACCTTAGACATAAAACACCCAGGCCAACAACAAGATTCTTATCTAGCAAAATATTGCTATTAAAGTCTCCACACATAACAATATCTGAGCATGTTAGAGAAATCTCTTCTAGGAGTCTAAATAGAGGTACGAAACTTATGTTATTATTTGGTCTGTACACTACTCCCACAAGTAGTTTACTGTCAACACCTACTACATCCACAAACGCATACTCGATACTACTGTCAGAACCAGAAATACAGTGCAACTTACATTTTAGATTTTCTCTAACGAACAATGCAACACCACCACCACGACCCAATCTATCGGCTCTGAACACTTTGTATTCCTTCAGTGAACACATTTGATCATTTATATTAACCGAAAGCCATGTTTCAGAAATACAAACAACATCTACATCTGACTCCTCGAACAAATCCCGAAACTCATCGATCTTTGGTAGAAGGCTCTGCGCATTTATATGGCAGACTCTTAGTCCATTTGCTCGACCACTTAAAACCCTTACCATCGTTCTTAAGATATCGCCCATTTGTTGGCAAAAAATATTAATCAATCCAGAAGAAAAAAGGTAGATATAATAAGAAAAAAGAAAAAACAAAAAATAGCCGCAAAGGGAGAGAACAGAGGAAAAGGATAAGCAAGCAAAAATAAAATAATAAATTAAAACAAGTGGATAAGAAATAATAATTCAATTTATAATTATAATTAAATATATGTTTGTAAGTACCAATAATAATCAAAAATAAATGATAATTTTAAAATTATTTTATAAGAACAGTTTACAACAGTTTTTAACAGGTATAAGCTATAATTTATAATTTATATGGCATTTTTTCTAAAGTCTCCATGCAATCCAGTAAGACAGCTTTGTCTGTGAGATGACGTTTAGCATAAACAGATCCCCGGATGGTGTATGCAGCCGCAAGTTGTTTACTTTTTTTAGTTTGAGTGCTTGATGGAAAATATCTTTATTGTTTTGAGATAAACTCTCGCGCATGAAAATCGGAGTTTTATTTTTTAGTCCCACGTTCTCCAAAGTAAGTTGAATGTTGTTTTTCTTTCGATAATTTGCAATAGACTTCAACACAAAGTTCTTGTCGTACGGTGTGTTGAATTTTATTAAAATTGCAATGTTTTCGTTGTCAATTTTTGGACGAGTGCGAAAAATATTACGTAGAGTTGGTGGTTTAATACTTATGGCGTGACACATTAAGTTGAAAATAGAATTTAAATTTTCAGTAGGTAGAAGTGGAATACCAAATAAAAAAGCATCACATGCAACCATTCGATTTTCTTGTTGGTTTAAGAGTGTTTTCATATCCTTTAGCTCATTTGCAGTGCTACAAAGGTTATCTTTGAGTGCACTCAATGTAGGATTATTTTCATCGATAACTGATGATTGAGTGTTTAAGCGAGCTAAATCTGATTTCAGAGTCGATAGTTCGTTTTGTATCGAGATTATATCGGATGAATTATTGTTTTGAATCGTTTCTAATTGAGTGACTCTGTGACCAATGCTGCTTACACTTTCTTTGATATCTATTATATCGCGCTCCATTTGATCTTTAATATTTTTCTCGGTTTCTGTAATTTTGCCAACCAACATACAAATAATGGACTCACTTTGTTTATTAAGTCGTTCATCCAGTTTCTTCCACATTGAGTAAAAGATAAAAGATTTAATAAACAAAAACAATTTGTTATTCTATGTCACACACGAATATGCTCTTGCGATTAAAGGTACTATGAGGCAAATCTTGGATTTGTGAAAAAAAAAAATTTCAGATAACAATCATAAATGACATTACGATGATAGAGAAGACGAAAAAAGTGGGTCCGGCAATTTTGTCTGTCTGTCTGTCTGTCTCGGCACCTACAGCCTAAATGGGTGGCAGAATTACTACAAATTTAATAGGTATGGTTTTTAGGGTAATACGCCCAGAGATTTTTTGTAGGTCACTGTAAGTGACGGTAACGGTACCTGCCATATAACGGTTATCGAAAATTTAAATTTTCCTAGCTATTTAAAATAATATGGCATAAAAATTTTTTTCAAAAATGTTTTTGTTAAGTTTTAAATTATTTTTGAAAAACAGTTTTTGTTAATTCAATATTTCAAAAACTAGTTACCCGATTTTTATGAAATTAAGTTTTAAGGTGTAATAAATGAAGTTTGAAAAACCTGCAGACTCAGATTTTTTTAGAAAAAAGTTTTCGAAAAAATATTTAAAAAAAATGGACTTCGAAATTTTTTTTTTCACATTTAGTAAAGAAATTTTTTGTATACTTTTTTGGTTTGAATCTTTTTAAGATATGGTTTTCAAACTTAAGAAAATTCTTACGATTTTTTCGTATATTCTGTTTGTACTTTAAACCCTCAGGTAACTTGCCACAAGAGCAAGTTTTTGCGACCCAGTCGTGCCCTTTATTATTTGTGTAATTGTAGCTGTATACGTAGTATTTAAAATATGTATAAAAATAAAAATGTACGCTAAATAACAAGTCAACAGATAATGTTAACGATCTAGAAGAAAATGTAACACCTGGCATTGAAGCATGTATAAGACTAAAAAAAAAATTAAAAATCAAAAATAAAACAAAAAAAAAGAAATATAGCAATTATAAGAAAAACAAAATAATAAAAAAAAAAAATCATATTCATAATAAATAATGACGATCATCTATTCGTCATCATCTTGTGCGCCTGAAGCCGAAAGATCTCACTCGTTGCCTCGGAGGAGTGTTGTGCCCTCAATCTCAGAGACCGCACGCAGTTCCTAAAACTCCACAAATCGCTTTCAAAACACATGACATAGTGTTCCGCATATGTTATGTATTGTTATACAATAATAACAACGGCAATCGAACTATGTCAACGAAATAAAGACAATACAATTAAGGGATCTTATTGCAAACAAAGGCAACACTGAATAATTGACCCATCGGCGACATATTCGTCCCCTCAAAATCAAAGTGGCTTATCTCAAAATCTAGACTTTTGCAGAAAAGCGATTTAAAATAATTTTGAGTTTTAGTTTTCTTTCCTCTATCGAGTGGTATAATTCAGTGGTAATTTTCAACTCAAAATTGCTAAATTTTGACATGAGCCACTTTGCTTCTGAGGAGATGAATGTTGTCGTTGCACTTTTGTATTGTGAACATATAAACTGTGTCATGCGAATGGAAATAGAATGCGAGGTCGATCTAGGCAATATAAGAGGTAGCGTAGGAAATGATGAGTAGAAGTTCGATCAGATTGACTCAAGCATTAAACAATGGAAGTAGTATTTCTATTTTACTATAAGCCTTCTTCATTTAATTGCACAGTCAAAAAATTAATTAACTGTTAAAATAATATTTATTTTTGATGTTGAATTAAATTTTTCTTAATAAAATTGAACCTTTTCCACAGCTATTGTACAATTTTTTTATTTTTAAAAAGGAACTAAACAGTGAAGTGAAATCGTACAAAAACCAAAATTTTACTTTCTTTTTTTTTTGTAATAAAAACAAAATACACACAGATTATCCGATTTCGAAAATTTTCAATTTCGAAACGAAATACAGAGTAGACCCCCTAATTTGGCAATTTTTATAATTAAATTTAATGAATATGAATTGCACACGCTGAATTCCGAATTTATTTTTAATTTAAATATTTAAGTCACTTTTGAAATCAGTGATTTAACTCACTGAATTCAAAATTAATTCAATGGTTTAAATCATTGAATTCAAAATGAATGGGACTTAAATAAGCTGCATTCTTAATTCACTTTTAATTTATTGGTTTAAATCACTAAATTCAAGCTGAATGGGGCTTGAGCAGTCTGAATTCTGAATTCATTTCGAATTCATTGATTTAAATCACTGAATTCAAAGTGAATGGAAAATGAAAAAAAAAAATTATTCTGAAGTCAAATTGAATTCAGACTTCACGTAAATGCATTCGCAATTGCTTTCATTCATTTGCAGCACTAATATTTAGGCAAATTTTGATAGCTAAGGAAGATAGAGTCTATCAGCGAATAATATTCCGTTTTGACAAATACGAGCAACTTCGAGTATATAGGTTACGTACAGTGACCTATGGAACTTCCTGTGCACCATTTCTGGTGAATAGAGTTATTAAGGAAATTGCGAAACTAGCACCTGTTTTAAAGTTTCAGAAGTCCTAGAAAATGATGTTGACAATATTTTGACTGGAGCTGATAATATCGAATAGTTGTTAAAGTTGACGAAAGATTTAGTTCAAAGTCTGCAATTAAGTTGAGAAAATTAACTTCTAATAGCAGCACAGGTTTGAAATCAGTGCCGTCCTAGTTTAGAGAGTTATCTTCTGTTCAGTTCGATGATGAACAAACCACGTTAAAGGGACTTGGATGGATTACATTGAAGCCCGGGGTCAGATTGTTTCGCATTTAAAATTAATTTGCCTAAATGGAATAGAAACAAAAAGGAATATTTTGTCAGAAGCCGCTAGAGTTTTTGATCCTGTTGGGTTTTTGGCTCCTTTCATTATATCTTTAAAAATATTCCTCCAACAACTTTGGCCTGAACGTAAAGGATTTTGTTTTTTGTACACTATCATTTCTTATTCAAATGGAGCTTAAAGCAAGCATTAGCAGATGAAAGAAGATTTGCCAACACATATAATGTGTCGCACTGGCTTGTCACTTAGTGCAGGTGTTAGTTTTTAGTAAGCACGATGCAACAAAAACAAAAACGCATGTACATAAAAACATGAAAACATATAAAGTCAAAATTAAACACAATGACACAGAAACATTTTGGAGCACTGGTTCTGAAGATAGATTTTAAATTACTTTTATTAAAATTAAAATCCAACACACCATTTTTCAAGTTATATAACTTACTCATCCGCGTGAGAAGCTCATGCATGCCGTAATTGGTTCTGTGATGTTCAATATTAAAAAGCTTAGAACTTGGAAGGTGGTGAACGTCTGCGGTAGTTAAAACCAATTGAGGCTAACAGGTCCGGTGAATCCTTTAAGAGCAAAGGCCTTTAAGAGCAAAGCGAATAAAATTATGCTGAACTCAAGATGAAGCCTAATATAACAGTTATACGAAGAGAGGGTAACGTATGGATTGTAAAATTCCTTTGCCCGCCGTTTTATGAATCCAAGCATAGAGTTCGCCTTTTTTACAATAAAGTTAACATGTTCAGAAAATTTCTGATTAGCACTGAAATTAACTCCTAAGTCCTTAAAACTAAAAACACGACTAATTTATTTTTGTTTTATAAAATATTCAAAATCACTTGGAACTTTTTTCTTTGAGAAAGCATTTTATAGGATTAAGAGTAAACCCATTTTTATTACATCAAATACTGAAACTATCAAGATCAGCCTGCAAAAGAGTATGATCATTGGGAGATTTGATTGATTTATAAATTTTCATATCATCTGCAAAAATGAGAATCTCACTAAAGCGTATACAAGAAGAAACGTCATTTGTAGCAAGAATAAATAAGAATGTACCCAAATGGCTTCCCTTGGGTACGCCTGAATGGGCAACGAAAGTATTAAAAAAGAAATTTCTAAATTTAACCTGGTTAGTTCGATTTTCTAGACAGGATTTGATCCACGATATAAAAAGAGTAGGGAAACCGTATGCTGGCAGTTTAAAAACAATAATATTATGGCTGAGTTGGTCAAATGCTTTAGAAAAATCTGTGTATATGGAAACAACTTCAGAACCACTTTCTATTACATTTGAAGAATTATGTAAAAAGGTTAAAAGGTTTGTAACAGTAGACCTTTTCTGCACGAAACCGTGTTGCTGTTTACATAATATAATGTTCTTACCAAGGAATAAAAGGCTTTCACATACAACCTGTTCAAAAAGCTTAGGGATACAGGACAATTTAGAAATAGGTCTATAGTTTTTGATGTCAAATCTGTCGCCTTTTTTAAAAACAGGAGTGAGAAATGATTTCTTCCAGAATGACGGTAATTTCTCAGATTTTAACGAAAGCTCAAATAATAGTAACAAGGGCTGCACTAATACACGACTACACTTTTTCAGAACAATTGGGAGCATACCGTCGGGGCCATAGGAGCAATCGTCATTTAATAATGACAAAAAGTGTAAGACCCTATGTTGTTCCACAGGAATAGTGTTAAAATTTACTTGCGGGTAGGTGTTCACGTCTTTAAAAAAATCTTTACCAACACTTACATGAGTATCAACAAAGAAGTTTGAAAAATTATTTGCAAACGCATTGCAAATATCACTGGGATTTTGTACCGAAGAGTTTTCATATATAAAAACTGCTGGGAGCCATCCGAATTTTTTTTCCGTGTTAAAAAAATGCCAAAAACTTTAAGGGTCCTGTTTTAAAGAGATTCCCATTTCGTTAACATAGTTGGAGTAAAAAGCTTTTGAAAGATTTTTAAATTCTTCAAAAAGGGTTATATACTGTTCAAAGATTATTGGAGAAAGGGTTTTTATGTAAACTTTCCATACTTTATTTCTCTTGTTTCGATGAGATTTAAGCTCTTCTGTATACCAAGGGTTCCAAAAAAATATTATTTTTAGATCTTTTCATTGGTACAGAATTATTTATATCTATCTAATATATTTTCAATATTAGATCTATTTATAACATCAGAAAGCAACTGAAAATTTATCTTACGAAAACACATATGAACAGTCTTGTGGATAACAATTATTAAGAAGATAGCTGCTCACCTCAAAAAATATATCCAGAGGTGGAAGGTAGTTGTCTATATTAGTAATGTCAGAACTAGATTCGAGAACCACAGTACTAATAGTGTCAGAAGGAAATACTAAATCGAGTACTAGATTTTGAAATTTTTTTATACAGCTTACTTGCTGTAAGTCAGTAGAATAAATACCATCTAAAGAAAGAAGCTCTGTTTGTGAAGATGTTGATGTAGCTTTTTGATAAGAACCATCTTCCGAAGGAACCCACTCTATATGGGGCAGATTAAAATCCCTAGAAGTAAAATATTGCTGTTGGAGCAAAACAAGTCAATAATAAAATCTAAGGCCATAGCAAGCTCATTATACAATTCGATTGAACTTTTTGGTGGAATATATGCATTTAACATATATTAGCTTAGACTGAAACAATAGAAAGAACAAATGGAAAAGAAATAGACGTTGATAAAAGAATTTTGCTGAAGAATTTTTCGATATAACGCGCCGAGGTCTGTTTTTTTTGACCGTTGTTAATTCTTTTACAAGAGCTTCAGTTGGCCAGTTTTTATTGTTAATGATTGAATCGAAAAGTGTGGGATTGGCAACTATTTTAAAAGAAGAAACGAAAATATTAACTTTGCTTATCTTCGTGTATTTAATAGACGCTTTGTCAGGTATGCATTTGTTAGATGCTAAATGGGAAAAAAATGGATTCAAACGCGATACAAAAATAGACTTAGGTTTCGGGACAGCTTCGATAGGTCTAGGACAAGAATCTGTTGATACAAGATGATCCGATATAGTTTCACAATCCATATCACCATCTATATCTGAAATAGGCATTAAAGCAGGACTGACGATCTGAGATGAACCAGGTGAAACCGAAGCATTATTACGGTTTGAACAACTCCTGAGATTGGTTCGCTTTGGGGGAGGACTCGTATTTTTAATCACTGATTTTTCTCGTCCCCTTTTCTTACCATTTATAACAACTGGGGCAAGAAGAATACTAGCAAATGAAGAGGAATCTGCAATCAAATTTTTGTTAACTGATGAGACAGAAACAAGGGGAAGTCCTTGAATCAGATCATCAGTTGATGTTGGTATTTTAACCTTATCATTTAAAGGACACAAAGTGGATACGTTTGAGACTGAAATTTTGAGTATTGAAATTTGTAAGCTAGTCCTTTAACCATGCAGACAGTTTTAATATGTTTTCTTTGAAAGAATTCATCTTGAAAGCTAGCTGCGAAATGGATATTTTGCGGCAGTTGGTGCAGCACCAAAAGGCAATTTTCGAAGCTATTATTTTTTCAATGAATGCATTCATGGAACCAACACATTGGAAATGATAAAGACTGCCACAGGTTTCAAAACATGCAAACAAGGGCTGATTGTTTGAGCTATCAGCGCATGCTCTTGCAGAGCAAACCATTATCGCGAAATAAAAAGAAATAAAAAAATATATAAAAATAATATGAAAAAAATAAAACAGTAAAAAATTATTGTTTTAAGTTAAAAAAAAAAATAAAATAAAAAAATAAGAGAAGAAAAATAAATAAAAAAGCCATGCGAAAACGTTACGCGAAATTTTCGAAAAAATCTCGAGCATTATGGATAGACTTGCTGATACAACAGGCACTACCCCGCCAGGCAATACCCCTGCAACGCAAGGTACTGATCCTGGACCGAGCAGAAATGACCGGGTCAGAGCTAGACGGATTCCGGGGGCTAGCGACATGATGCAACAGATTAGTCGAAATCTGAGAGTGGCGAATTGGAATGTTGGAAGTATGAACGGACGAAGCTACGAGCTGGAAGAAATGATGAAAAGTAGGCGATTAGACATCTTGTGCGTCCAAGAAACAAAATGGCGAAACACTGGAAACAGGGCCCGTTTTCTGGATGTGAAGACGAAATCATACAAGATGTTCTATTACGGGTTGGAAAAACGTTTGAACGGTTTCGGTATCATCCTTGCGGAAGAGTTACTTGGAAACGTCTTGGCTATTTCAAAATCTAGTGACCGTTTGATTTCTATGAAGCTGGTAATACAAGGAAGGGTGTGGTTAGATTTTCACAACCTCCTTAAGAAACTCTCGAGAGAAGAACTATTGTTTGTGGGAGAAGTTTTAAATTGACATGTCGGGAAAACCAACGAGGACTATGAGGACTGCCATGGTGGCATGGGATACGGCATCAGGGATTCTCCTGGTGAAGACATCCTTAGAATGTGCAGGTCATATGGTCTCATCGTTTGAAACACTATGTTCATCAAACACAGCCGACACCTGGTCACCTTTAGCGGTGGAGGGAATGAAACTCAGATTGACTACCATTTGGTAAACAGTTTCATGAAGCCACATGTCAAGGATTGCAAGGTGATACTAGGAGAAGCGATTACCCAGCAACATCGTCTCCTGGTGACAGAATTTCTCATGGAGACGAAGAGGAAAAACAAACAAGCAGAGACTCCAGGAAGAATCAAGTGGTACAATCTGGACAAAAAAAAGGGAGAAGCTTTTATCTCTAAGATGAAAAATGTTCTGTTCCACACCATCAACAGAGCTGGTTATGAAGAATGTGATGCACAAAATATGTGGAATTCTCTGCAACGAACCTGCCTTCAAAGCTTGGTCAACGTGCCCCTCTCATAACAAGGAGGAAAAAGCTCCCCTTGAAGTAGCCTACAGATGCTCCAAGAAAGAAGCAAAAAAGAACTGTGCCCAACTAAAAGCAGAGAGTACGGAGAACATGTATCAGGAGTTGGAAGAAATATCTGCACCGGCTGCTGATGCAAACCAGGCCCTTCAGGAACTGCGACAAGTCAACATTGACAAGGGCGCAACTGTCTTTAAAATTGCCGCTCAAAGAAAGAGAAATGCGCTGGAGATCTGTTCACCGAAATTCATAAGCGATGCTCAAGGCCAACTTCTTGTGGATGACGAAAAAATTCTTCACAGATGGCGACAGTACTGCGAAGGACTTTTAAATGAACAGTTCCCCAGAATATACTTTCCAACAGCCGCACCAAACTATAAAGAAGTGCCCGACATTACAGTCGAAGAAGTTAATGCGGCGGTGAAAAGCTCCAAAAAGGGAAAAGCGATTGGGCCAGACGGGATACCCGCTGAGTTCTGGAAAAAGATGGGAGACATCGGGCTTAGATGGCTCACGGCTCTCATCTCCAAATTTATCAGAGGTGACCAAATGCCTTATAAATGGAGGGAAAGTTATCTTCTCCCAATTTACAAGGGAAAGGGTGATACGAGGAACTGCGACAATTATCGATCAATCAAGCTGATGTCACATACCATGAAGATCGTTGATCGGGTGTTGGATGGCCGCCTGCGAAAAATAATACGGCTATCTGATGACCAGTGCGGGTTTGTCTCGGGCAAATCAACCACAGATGCAATCCAGGGTGTAAGAATCAGAATGGAAAAACATCGCGATTCCTCGAACGATTTGCATGCTGTGTTCGTTGATTTTGAAAAGGCGTTCGATCGACAACCACGGGATCTGATATGGGTGGCTCTAAGGCAACGAAGAGTTCCAGAAATCTACGTGCAGATGATCATGAATATGTACGAGCAAGTCAAAACAAAGGTTCGATGCACTGCAGGAGTCACCGAAAATTTCCCAATCGAAGTTGGTGTACACCAAGAAAGCGTCTTGAGCCCATTTCTTTATAACAGTGCTTGATTATCTACTTGAAGATAAGGTGAGGGACCCGAAAGTGACTCAGTTATTCTTTGCTGACGATGGAGTCATCATAAGTCAAGATCCTTCATCCTTGCAACGAGCACTGGACGTATGGGTAGACGTTCTAGAGGGAAATGGGTATTGCAAAAGCGTCAAAAAGACCGAATACCTTTGCTGCCCATTTTCTGATCCACTCAGGCCTATTATGAATATTTATTTGAACGGAACTGTGCTTCCCAAGTGCGAAAAGTTCAAATACCTTGGATCTATGACCAATAAGAAAGGAACTTGTGATGACGACGTCAATCATCGCGTAAGCGTAGGGTGGATGAAGTGGCGTGAGAACTCAG
Organism: Baccha elongata; assembly: GCA_951217065.1. Lineage (NCBI taxonomy): Eukaryota > Metazoa > Arthropoda > Insecta > Diptera > Syrphidae > Baccha > Baccha elongata. The sequence goes on from CATNUY010000153.1 coordinate 692,347, forward strand.
CCATCTTCCGTGACCGAAAAATGCCCCCTAAGCTGAAAGGAAAGCTCTACACTGCAGTGGTCCGTCCAGCGCTTACATACGGTTCACAATGTTGCACTATGTACCAGTGGTATGAAAGCAAAATGACGGCAACTGAGATGAAGATGCTTCGCATGACAGCAGGAGTGACAAAGCTTGACCGAACACGGTGTAGAAAGATCCGAAAAAGCCTCCACGTCAAAGAAACCATCGTTCAAAAAATGCAGCACGACAAACTCAGCTGGTACTGTCATGTACTTAGGAGAAACGCTGAGAACCATGTACAAAAAGCATTATCATACAACATTCCAGTACAATCGCGGCAGAGAGGCAGGCCCAAGAACTCCTGGAGAAAACAAATGCAACGACACCAGCATTCAGTTGGCCTCAGACATGGAACAATCCATAACCGGGAAGCTTGCCGACACTTTCTGAGGTCAACCCGACGAACCCCACAAGCAGATCAGTAGAGAAACGGTGAAGTGGGAAAGTTGTGATCCCATTCGAGATCATAATATCGTCGGCAAAGAAGAAGAAGAAGAAGTTATATTAAAATTAAAAATACGAAAATTAAAATGAGAAAAGCTCAAATTAAGGAGAAATTTAACGTTAACTTAAGGTGAAAAGATACAGAGAACCACTTGAAAGCACTTAATCACAAACGCAAATGAATCAAACAACAATTAAAATTAAATAAATTATTTAATATGAATTCAATTAAAATACATGAAATATCACTAGAAAAAGTGATATAAGTCAAAAATTATAATTATAACGCAGTAATTAGATAAAAAAATTTAATTTAAAATCGCGACGATTTGGACATGCAGCACAGCACATTACAACCAGTGCTGCCACTGAATATTTAGTAACTTACTTAAAATGGCTCTTACAGTCCAGGATGCACTACGGCCTCGACCAACATGTCCCTCAAGCCATCTCTGATCCTAGCTAGCCGCTTCCAATTAAAAATTATTTGACTGCTTCAAAATTATATCTAATCATGGTAATGTTTTGCCCGAGTCAACGATGTTGAGATTCCTTTCTCGTTGATAGTATATATTTCATTTTGTCTTCATTAACAGATTATTGCCGCCTCCGATTCAATACTGGCAAATGCACCAGTCAGAGCTCGCTTATTTCGGCCGATTATGTCTATGTCATCTGCATACGCGAGTAGTTGAACGGACTTTTAATAAATTTTACCAGTAGTGTTGACCTGCGATTTTCGTACAATTGCTTCAAGAACGATGTTAAATAGGTTGCATGAAAGCGCGTCGCCTTGTCTTAGACCTTGCTCAACATCGAACGGTTCGGTGGTGTTCTTACTGGATTTCGCAGAGCAGCGAGATTTTTCCATCGTCATCCTATACACGTGGACGAGTTTGGCAGGGATGCCGAGATACAACATGGCTCTGTACAGTTTGTCTCTATCCACACTATTATACGAGACTTTAAAATCAACAACGAGGTGGTATGCATCGATCTGGAATTCATAGGTTTTGTCAAAAATCTGTCGGAGTGTAAACATTTAATCGACGGTGGACTTGCCTGGCCTAAATCCACACTGATAGGGGCAGAGCAGTTCGTTTAAGAGGGGTTTTCAGCGATTTTATAAGCTACGTTTAGAAGGCTAATTTCTTTGTAGTAGGTGCATGTCAGAGCGTCTCCTATTTTGTCGATTGGACACACTTATCCAAGGTTCCATTCATCGGGCATACTTGCTTTCGACCAAATTTTACAGATATGTTGGTGCATGCTCCCTACTAACACAAATCCTGCGGCTTTAAACAATTCAGCTGGTAAGCCGTCTGCACCAGCAGCTTTATTTGATATAAAGTAAAGGGATGGATGATAAATAGTCACACAGCATATTGCAAAGATGGAAGGATCTTAGATCGGAATTAATTAGTCTTGAAAAATTACGGGTTCTTCGTCGCATTTGGTATTGAAATTCATGAGTTGAGTTGCATGGGTTCTTTGATGCTTCAGAGCTTGCATATGTTGCCACAGTTTTTGTACGTAGCATTGATGCAGATGGACTTTTAATGTCTCACTTTTAGCAGCAAAAGCAAGAGTTTCAGCTCTCAAACAAATCTCTTTGACCAGACTGGAATTATGTGAAGCAAATCTTCTTAGCCGCATCTATAAATATGTGTATAATTTGTTGAATGTTCCAATTGAATTTTGTATTGCGTGGTCTGATTCAAAAAAGTGCTAGCCTAGTTGTCTTGTCTCCCAAGAAAATGGAAAACCTTCGAAGCCAATTGAGTTTCAAGCATCATAGAAGTAATACCTTCGTCACAATGGTGCTATGTAAACTGTGCTTCGAGAGGAATCAAGCCAGGAGAATTGGAAGCAAAAGAACTATGGTGGACCCGACCAGATTGGTTAAAATTGAAACCTGCGACCCTTGATCCGTAGAGGATTTCCATAATATGACACACCCAGACGTAGAAGATGAGAAATGAGAAAAAATAGTAACTTTCCTGGTAACTTCTTGTTCAAAACACCCTAATGATTTTTTATTTCCAGAGTGTCCTCGTATATTCGGCTGGTAAGAATTGTTGCTTACGTTCTGAGATCTTTAGACTTGATTGAGAAAATAAAAATTAGGATTCCTAGAGCAATAAATTAAGACGTTCAATTTCAAGGATTGACGGATACGTATTTGAAAGAAGCAACAAGAATAATATTTATTTTCGTACAAAGTGAATTGTTTCTAAGGAAATAAAATTAAAAAGTCAAGGCCACTTGTTGCATTAAAGAAGTTTACTCAAGTGTTTGTCACATTTTATTGATAAATAGAGCATTGTAAGAGTCGGTGGTCGAATTAAGAACGCAGACATTGAGTTTTATATTGATTGCAGAAACGCCGTTAAGATTGGACAGTGTATTTCCTGCTTTCGACAAAAACTAAACATTTCGTCCAGAAAATGGGAAATTTGCCTAAGTATCGACTTGAATATAGTCACCCTTTTTGCAACATCGGTGTGGACTACGCAAGTCCTACCACTTTGCGACTGAGCCGTGGCTGGAACCCTAAGTTCACCAAAGGATACACAGCTGTGTTTATTTGTCTCTGCACCAAGGCATACCACCTCGATATTGGGAAGTTTGCCTAAGTATCGAGTTGAATATAGTCGCCCTTTTTGCAACATCGGTGTGGACTACGCAGATCACTTTTCGACTGAGCCGTGTCCGGAACCCTAAGTTCACCAAAGGATACATAGCTGTTTTTTTTTTTTTTTTTTAAATTCATTTTTATTTTCAATTTAACTTATAACTAACTTAAATGCTAGACAAAAACCTTAAAAAATAGCTTACAGAATAACTAAACTAACTTACTGGCCCCATACGGGCGCTCTAAATTATACTATAACTATATATTAAAAATGCCTTTGGGCGTAAAAACTAACTTAAATTAAAATTCAAAATTACTTAAAACTAAACGAGAAAATTTTTTAAAAACTCGTTTTCCAAGACATTTATTTTATATAAAAACTTAAATAAAACTAAATTTACCTAAATAAAACTAAAATATACGTAAATATACGTAATTAACTTAAAACTACCTAAAAATACTTAAAATAACTTACAACTAGAACAGCCACCCGCAGCATTTTTTTTTTTTTTTTGCGCAGCAGCCAATGCATATGCTCACACGCTTATAAATATATATATATTTATATATATATATATATTTAACAGCGCCATATGCACATACACACAAACAAATGCCATTTAATGTGTTTTATATTTTTTTGGTGCCACCACTGTTCTACTAAAATATACCTATTAAAACTTAAAAATACGTAGGTCGGCCAAGGCAACAACTTTGACTAACCATCAATATCAAGGTGGTCACCCAACCACCAGAATTGTTTAATTTGCTTATCCATGTCCATTCTGTCCCGAAGGGGCACAGCTCTACTGAACCGCAGACGCTCTGCTCCGTTCCCAGAGCCGACGTCTCGACCATACAGGATTCGCCGATCCACAGTTCTACGGCCGACGTGGTAGATTAATGGAACCGCCAATCTATCCTGTATCAGCCCCCGACTGTCTAAATAGAGGAATGTCTGGGGCGGGATGAAACCGTTAAGACAAACGCTCTCACTATATTCGTCGTTGGGGTACTAAGCCCCGAAAATAAGTCCATTGGCTGAGGTCATCGCTCTTGCAATGTGACCCCGAATCAGCTTAATTAAAAAGTTATCTATCCTGTTTATATTGGCCCCGTTGTATAAGACCTCGTTGGCATAATAATGTTTGTACTCCGACTCTGGTGTTCTGTTTAATCCAAGACACGTCCTAAAACACTGCCTCTCAAACACCCGAATCTTTTCCATTTGAGATGGGGCAACGTTATACCACACATGGCATCCGTAGGCAATCATCGGCCGGATGAGGGCCATGTAGCAAATCACCTTCACCCTGTTTTCAAGGCGGCTGCTATAAAACAACCGTCTTGTCAGAGCAAACGCTCCCCTAGCTCTGGCCAGAGCAGCATCTATATGTCGATTGAAATATAGATACTGATCTAGCCAGATACCAAGGTACTTTACTACATCTTTACTCGCCAGTAGATGTCCACTTGGTCCAACGATCACTAGATTTCTCCAGTTCTTTCTTGTAACCCTAGAAGCCTTAGACAAAGGGGTTCTAAACAGGATAGTTTCTGATTTCTGAAAGTTAATTTTTAACTTCCAGTCATCACAATATCGCTGAATCTTGTCGAAGTCACGCTGCAAGAGAATTCTGATGACTTCAACTTTTGGACCGGTCCTGTACGCTACAAGGTCATCGGCATACGCAATTGAATGAGTTAGACTATCTATCAGATCGCTGGTGTAAATACTAAAAAGAATCGGTGAGTTCACAGCTCCTTGCTGTAGACCGTTTTTAATATCAAAAGTTGTACTAGAAGTTACATTGCCACTTTTGACAACAAACTTTCTACCAGTAAGCATGTCATGAAGCATATATAACAGTGGTTTACTTATGCCAAATCTAGATAGCTTCAGATAAAGACCCTCTAACCATACGGTGTCGAAAGCTTTCTCTAAATCTACCAGAACGGCACCCATGCATTGATTTTTCGTTTTGTTCCATTGAACATCAGAAACTAACTTAGACGCGGCATGAATAGTGTCATGTCCCGCCTTAAAGCCAAACTGATTGTATGGAATAATATTTTTGTCCTCAACCCACTTGAACAGAGCTCTATTGAGAATTTTCTCGAATACTTTACTGATACTTGGAAGAAGACTTATCGACCGAAGATTTGCCGGATTGGAGCTGTCCTTTCCCTTTTTGGGGAGAGGATGGACCACAGCTGTTTTCCAACTCACTGGATAATATGCATTATTCAATGTGTTGTTGAACAGTGTGGTATAAATGTCTATTGCTTCCACAGGGAGATGTCTTAACACAATGTTGGGTATACCATCGACGCCCGCAGATTTCTTTTTCTTTAATGTTTGAAAAATTAACTGAAGTTCTACCTTCGAAATTAACAATGAACTGGGTCCATTTCGCTCGGCGATGGTGGCGTTTGCCAAGTTTTCGTCATTGAACCCGGTGAAACCAGTATTCTCAGATCGCCATTGCGTTATGTTATTTCCAAGATGGAAATTGTGCAGCAGGGCTCTGTTCTCCAGGTCATGATTCGGACGAATGCTAGTATTCACCTTATGCACTTGCTAGAAAGCAGCCCTTACAGCTTCTACCTTTTCCTGAGGATCTTCTATCATATAAAAATTATCATCGAAAACGGCGCTTTCCGGATCAATTCCCGCAATCGTTAGTACGTCTTCGTTATCTGTTGTCCTCTGGAGTTTAAGATATGGAAGATCGTTTTGATCATTTCTTCTAAATATCTTATTTATTTGGGGAAACATACTAGGGTCGCTAGAATTAACAGCCCGAATTCTGTTATCCCAATATAAATTAATAGATAATCTATAGTTTTGCTAATCAGAACGTTAATGTTTTTGATCGCCGACTTCAATGTCCTAATCTCCAGATCACGTGTGTCCGTGAAACGTCTGTAAAGAAGTTTCAACCTAGTCAGCAGTCCACTTTTTTGTCGGTGTAGTGCGTCGATTGTCGCGTTCTTGTATTAACCAGTAGGGTCTTGTTCCTTATATTTTGGGATTGTTTTGTCCATTGTTCGTTTTATAGTCGTATCCATTTGAGTCAGAAACCCGTCGATCTCGAGGTTCGTCAGGTTTCTGTCATTTGGTGGAGAAATGTTATCGGAACGTATTTCTCTTGCCAAGGCGTTGGAGAAGCGTGGCCAGCGCGTCTTACTGAAATTGTAAGAGTGCATAGGCACATACTCATCCAATCCACAAACTCGCTCGGAAGCTGTATTACGGTGGCAAGTCCGCAGTGATCGCTGTCGTATTCCATTGTTCGTAAACAGTTTCTTGTCTGTTGATTTGTTGCATCAGTTATAATAAGTCGTGAGTCAAGCAGTAAAAGATCCAGAAAGCCACCGCTCCTAGGAAACGAAGGTCTATCTGTCGCAAAAAGATCGATCCTACACTCAACACTGTGACGACCCATCCAATTAAATAAATGGTACCCTCTCGGATTTTGAATTTGGTTTCCCCAATCTTCATGTTTGGCGTTCAAATCTCCTGCCATGAGATAATAATTTTCATCCAAGTGCAGTCTTAAGCATTTGAAAAGTTTTTCGAGTTCTGCGATAAAATTAGCAGGCTGAGGTGCTTCGGGTGCGTACGCCGCGATTACGTACATTCGTTTCCCCTGAAGGAGCGGAATGCAAATGATGCAGGCTTCTAGCTGCAAATATCTTCGCACTTCACTATTAAATATAACCTTATGTTTAATGCCCTTTCGTATGAAGATTGCCACGCCACCCCCTTGAGAGGAGTTAGGCCGATCCCTTCGCACGATATTGTAATTATTATTAGTCAATTTGTGTTTCTGGGTAAGCTAATTTTGTAGTGTTCCTATACTCATCACAAAACCTACCTCATCCCAACATACTTTACAAACAATAACAATGAAATTTAATGCATCAATCGAAGCCACGATGACGACGACCGACGACTTACCATTCAACCGAAATATTAACAATGAAATTTGATGCAACAATCAACTGAAGCCACTATGACGAAGACTACGACCGATGACTATACAACCTGAAAACTGCTGACAAAATCATGTTAAGAAATGTAACTGAGTAGTCCAAAACAAAGTGCAATAAAAATAGATATAATAATAAAGTAGGTTATTATTAGAATTAGAGATTGACAATAGGTCAATCAAAATAGTATTTAAGCGATACAAATTGGAAATAAAATTCAGATTCAATTTTGCATTCGAACTAAGTTGTTTCTCTTTTTGGCAGACTCATATGGCATTCGTGCCCTGCCCGCCGTTTAGAAACCTGGCAGACTCTTATGGCATTCGTGCCCTGCATTATATTAGACAAACATTACATGGCGATCCTGCATAAACCCGAACATATGGATTAATGGAAGAGTACATACCGGATACAGTCGTGGGAGCACCAAAATATATTCCAACGCCCCAAACAGCTGGACCAAAAAAGTTGACCATAGAGGAATATAAAAGAAGACAATTAAGGAACCAAGAGGCCAGGAGAACAAACATAAATAAAATAGAGATAGACAAAAAAAAAAAAAAAAGAGAGGCGGCAAACAAGTCAAAGACCGTAAGAGATTAGCATACCTGCAAAATCTAATAAAGGAACAAGATACAAACCCGCTTCCTTGGGAGATCGCAAGCAAGATTTTTTCTGAAATCGACATTTTGAAAAATACTATAACCAAATATCCAAACAATGGGAAACAATAATGTTAAAGAAAAAATTATAGTAGGTAATGAAGACCCTATAAAATTAATAATTTACACAGTAGCAATTATTTTTATCATATTGTATATTGTGAGAAAAATTAATACACACTATAAAAATTACGTTAAGAGTAAAATAAGAGATAATAATATAAATACAGTATAATAAAATATGAATTGGAAAACACCTTTAGTAACCAAATCAAAAGAAAAAATACAAGAAGGTTTAAATTTAGAACACTTATTATTAACCATTATAATCATTAATAATAATTTTTCATAATCAAGATTTACAATTATCTCAAAAATTATGTAAAAAATATAATAACAGGAAATAATACATAAATGGTGTAGAATAAAACATATTTTTTTTCAATGGAAGAAAAACTCAAGGCTCTCGAAAATATTCACACAAATATAAAAAAAATGTGGAAGTAGAGGATACAAAGAAAATACATGGTTAGGCAAACTAGAAGAAATAAAAACACTTAAGAAAGAATTTTTAGATCTTGTAGATAATTCGAAATCAGACACAGCATACACTTCACTTATAGACACATTCACACAAATATACAGAGTAGTAAAAAATACTATAGAAATAAATATAAGCAAACAAGTCAAAATGACAGACTTCAACATTGAGACTACCATGAAAATTGTTGCAATTTTCACGGGAAATTTCAAGGAACTTGACTCATTTTTAACAATCGTGGGAATTCTGCATGATGAACTGAAAGAAACCTCAAAAGTTCAATTTTTAAAATTTATTTTTCATGTTAAACTGTCAGAAAATGTAAAAACTAAGCTAGGGCTCACAACTAAATTTGAAACATTAGAAGCTCTCAAAACAAACTTAAAAGACAAATACAAACACACTTCTACAATATCACAAGTTCATACAAAATTAGCACAGATCACACAAAGGAACCAATCAGTAACAATATACAAAGACAGATTAGTTTCATTAATCACTGATTTAAACAACCTTCAAATAGGGGAATTACCCGATACTGCAACCGATGCTGAGAAAAAGGTAATCAGCAAAATGAACGAAAGCTATGCTCTAACTGTTTTCAAGAATGGCATAAATGAAGGCATAAAACCAACATTATTTGCTGCACAACCGAAAACTTTATGAGAAGCAATTAACCTTTCACTTGAACTGGAAAGAGAAACCAGTTCAAACCAAATGCTGTTCATGAGACAAGAAAACAACAATCGTTTTAGCTATAATAAGGGACGCACAAACAACTACACACCTAGATTCAGCTCCCAGCAGCCGAATTATAACAACAACAGACAATATTTTCAAAATCAACAACAACAATGGAACAACAATCATAGATTCCATAACAATTACCAACAACGTAGCTATCATAACAACAACTTCATCAATCAACAACGAAGATCAAACCATAACAGAAACCAAAATACTCATAACAACAGAATGATAAATAACGGAAGAGTTTACATTTTGAACAATCAGGGAAACGTAGAAGGTCCGGAAATCGCAGAAAGCAATTATCCGGGACACCAAAATCAATAGTCTTAAATTTTTCAAATGATATGACAAACTATGTATCAATATATATAACAAAATTGAACCAATATCAGACATTCCTCATAGATACGGGTGCAGATATATCCATATACAAAGAAGATAACATAGATACAGCAGACCTTGCAAATGAAAGATGTAAGCTCACAGGAATATCAAAAGAAGAAATTTTGTCTTTAGGCACAAAAGAACTGAATCTTAAATTTGCAAATAACACAATATCTCATATTTTTCATATAGTCGAATCTAATTTTCCAATTACGACAGATGGTATTTTAGGTAGAGATTTTCTATCAAAATACATGTGTAAAATAGATTATGAAACATATACAATCACTACAATTATAAATGAGAATGAAATTGTTATACCCATCATTACAAAATTTAAAAAAACAATCAAAATACCGCCTAGAACAGAAATAGTATGCCCCATTAGTTTATCAGTAGAAGAAGACAGTGTTATTTTAAACAGTGAAATAGAGACTGGAGTTTTCATAGCAAACTCAATTATACCTGCAAAAGGTATATGTCACATAAAATTACTAAACGTAAACAATTTTGAAGTAGTAATTAACAGTATAGAACCCAAAATAGAAAGATTAGCCAACTACAATGTACTTAAAACAAAGACTAGATACGATTTAAAGAGAATACAAACATTGCTAAAAGAATTAAAAATTGCTCAAACTGACACGAATTCAAAAGCAGCCCTACAACAAATATGCGAAAAATATCAAGACATTTTTCATCTCAAAGATGAACCTCTAACAACCAATAATTTTAAGACACAAAGACTAAATATTACGGATAAAAACCCAGTATACATAAAAAACTACAGACTACCACAGACACAAAATTCAGAAATAAAAAAACAAGTAGTCGATCTGCTAGATAATGATATTATAGAACATTCAGTTAGTCCTTACAATTCACCATTACTTTTAGTGCCTAAGAAAAGCGAAGATAATAGAAAAAAATGGCGCCTAGTAGTAGATTTCCGTAAATTAAACGACAAGATAGTAAATGATAAATTCCCATTAACTAGATTAGAAGATGTCCTCGACAGACTAGGCAGAGCAAAATATTTTTCTACACTTGATATGACTAGTTCTTTTCACCAAATCCCTTTAGAAAGTGAGTCAAGACCCATTACTGCATTCTCAACATCAGACGGACACTACCAATTTAAAAGACTACCATTCGGACTCAAAATATCCTCAAATAGCTTCAAGAGAATGCTTACAATAGCACTTATTGGTTTAGAATCAGAAGCATTCTTATATGTAGATGATATAATTATTTTCGGCTGCAGCATACAGCATCACAACCAGAACTTAATCAACGTTTTTGAACGTCTAAGAAAGTACAATCTTAAACTAAACGCCAGCAAGTGCCATTTTCTAAAATCTGAGGTAATATATTTAGGTCATCTTATTACAAGCAAAGGCATACAAACTGACCCATCTAAATATAAAACAATAGAAAATTATCCCATCCCAACGAATGCAGATGAAGTTAGACGATTCGTTGCTTTTTGTAATTATTACAGACGATTTATTCCCAATTTTGCAGAAGTTGCAAAAAGTCTAAATTCTCTTCTAAAAAAGAATCAACCTTTCATTTGGTCAAACGAATGTGACACAGCTTCTAAAGATTTAAAACAAAATTTAATTAACCCACCAATCCTACAATACCCAAATTTCGACAAACCTTTCATACTCACCACTGACGCATCCGATTTCGCATTAGGCGCAGTACTCTCACAAGGTGAAATAGGTCATGATTTGCCAATATCTTATGCAAGCAAAGCCCTACAAAAACATGACATAAATAAGCCGATTATAGAAAAAGAATTATTAGCTATCCATTGGGGTATAAACTTTTTCCGACCTTATCTTTACGGAAGAAAATTTATAGTTGTAACTGATCATAGGCCGTTAATATCTTTATTTTCGCATAAAAATCCATCTTCAAAATTAACAAGAATTAGAATAGACTTATCAGACTATGATTTTGAGATAATCTACAAACAAGGTTCAGCAAATACGAATGCCGATGCACTCTCAAGAATAATGGTTGACAGTGACATCCTAAAATCCATGTTGGTAAATAACGATAATAATAAAAGCCAAAGTGATTGCGACTCCAAGGAGCGGATCATGGCAATAACAAGGGGTATGGCAAAAAACATTGCCAATAAAAATAATAACACTAAGGAGAACTACACATCTCACTGACGGAATTCGCATGGCCAGGCGTACCTTCATATGTGGGATTGTACATAACTGACGTCAGAAATATGAAAAATTTAAAAATTGAAATAGCGAGTTGTAATAAGAAAAATAATATTAATATTGAAATAAATAAAAATGAAGTTATTGTGAGATGCAGCGATAATCCAGCGAAACACGTTTCGACCCTGGAGAAGCTCGTATCAGATTTAAAAAGGGTACCCATAAAAGAAATAGCGCTTAGTGAAGAAGATTTAATATTCACATATATTGAAAAAGAAAAGTTAAAAGATATTTATAATAGGTTGCAACCATATGATAACCACTCGCCCATGAAAATACTTATATATAAACCCCCTAAAAGAATAATTAAAAATGAAGAAAAATTGAACATTATAAAGGATTACCACAACACACCGCATGGAGGACATTTAGGCATACGAAAGACAGTAACAAAACTTAAACAAAAATACGTCTGGAAAAATATGAGACAAATGGTAAAGAAATTTGTAAACGCTTGTGAACTATGCACTAAAAATAAACAAACTAGACACATTAAAGAAAAAATGATAATAACAGATACGCCTACAACTAGTTTTGAAACCATACAAATAGATACAGTAGGACCTCTTAGAATATCAAATGGATATAGATATATATTGACAATGCAATGTGAACTCACCAAATATGTTGTTGCACACCCTATTGAAAATAAAGAAGCAAAAACCATAGCCAAAACATTAGTAGAAGAATTCATTTTAAAATACGGATGTTTTAAAATTCTTAAATCCGATAACGGAACCGAATTCAAAAATGAACTAATGAAAAATATATGCGAGATGTTAAAAATAAAACAAGTTCATTCATCACCTTATCACCATCAAAGCATAGGTTCTATAGAAAGAAATCATAGAGTTCTCAATGAATTTCTTTAAAATTTTACCGAAGACCATGAATGGGATATTTGGATTCCATATTACGCATTTTCATATAACACAACACCACATATAGACACTAATTATGCACCATACGAATTAATATATGGAAAACTATGTTATTTACCTAATGATGTAATAAATAATAATAAAAAAATATACGATTTAGAAAACTATGTAAATGAAATAAAAACTAGACTTAAGCACGCAATTACAAAAACTCATTCAATTATTGACACTGTGAAAAGGAAAAGAAAATTAGAATACGATAAAAATACAAATATTTCAGATTTTAAAATAGGAGACTTAGTATTTGTAAAACTAGAAAGTAAGAAAAAATTACAAAGCCCCTACCATGGACCATATAAAATAATTGAAACAAATAATGTAAACACAATAGTAGAGATAAAAGGAGAACACAAGAAACTCCACAATAATAGCCTTAAGAAATATAATATAGATGAATGAAATAAGTAAAATAATTAAGACACTAATATAAATATAAACTGCACTTAAATGACTACATAAGCACGCCACATGTAAAGCACTTGCGACTACTACAATTTCAAATGTATCTTGAAAAATTATTCCCCAAATAATAAATTATTCTCCTGATAATTTTTCGCTTGAGGGTGAGGGTGTAGTGTTCCTATATTCATCACAAAACCTACCTCATCCCAACATACTTTACAAACAATAACAATGAAATTTAATGCATCAATCGAAGCCACGATGACGACGATGACGAAGCCACGATGACGACGACCGACGACTTACCATTTCGCGTTGCCGGCAGAATAGAGTAGAGGTAATCCACCCTAGCCGCCTGCTCCCTGATCTGTTTTTGCACGTCGGTTAACTGACCATGAATGGTCATTAACACCTGCATCAGATCTGCCTCTGGTGCAGGAGCCGTAGGCACTTGGACCTGTTTGGCTACCTGTGGTTGAGGCTGCACCGTGTTTCCCTTTCCAGACGCCATTTGGGCGTAAGAAATTGCGGGATTGACGGAAGTTGTTTTCTGGCATACTTCAGGACGTCTCACCTCAACTGTTTTCTTTTGGGCTTTGTTTTGCATTATCTCCTGAAACTTCGGACATCCCCGATACGGGGTGCCCGGAGCCTCGGCAGAGCGCACATTTTAACTGGGTCATATCTGTGACCCTATCTTGCCCGAGTTTACACTCCACTGTTTTGTGGGTATCTCCACATTTAACACAGACTGGGTCCATACCACAGTTAACTGCACGTGTCCGAACCCTTGGCAGTTCATGCATTGAAGCATGTCTTTCTGCTTATTTAGTTTTTCCCATCGTACAACTTGGTAATCCAGGACTGTTATATTCCTTAGACCACTCAATTTGCTTTGGGGCGAGAGTTGAACTAGGAAAAATGGTAAATTCCGTTTCTCCCGTCTGGCTTTGACTGTGGTGAACGGTCGGACCCCGATAAACTCGAGATCGTCGCTCGCCACTTGACGGAGCTCAGCTAAGAGCGCCTGCGGATCCGTAGAGGATTCGATACCCTTCAGGAGGACTGTTTGAAGCTTGTCTTCCTTCGGGGTGAAACTATAATATTCTGTTCTAGTTTGAGACAGAAGGTCCAGCACTTTTTTGTAGTGCTCTAAAGATGAGCACTGAATGGAATGCCTGTCTGCGTTTAGCCGCTTAATTATAAAATTGTTGCCTATGACCGACCTACATATATCAATAGTGTCTTTTATATGCATTTTATAAGTATTAATAGGTGGCACCTTACCTTTCTTTGCTTGTGGCTGTTGCTGTTGTTACTGTTGTTGTTGTGACTGCTGCTGTTGTGTCTGCTGCTGTTGTGACTGCTGCGGTTGTTGCTGTTGCAGTTGTTGCTGTTGCTGTTGTTGCTGCTGCTGTTGCTGCTTCTGTGTCTGTTGTCGTTGCTGTTGTGGTTGTTGAGGCTGATGCTGTGGTTGCTGAGACGGTTGTTGTGGCTTATGAAGCTGTTGCTGTGGCTGCTTCTTTGACTGCTTCTTCTGTGTTTGCTGCTCGTCTGGGAGTGGTGTTTGTTCCTGAGGAGGCTGCTGTTGTTGCGAAGCTTGCTCTTGGAGCGCTTGTTGGCGGGTGCGCTGCTCAAGAGCAACTATGCGCTCCTTCTCCCTTCTTGCCTCCTGCTTCTTCTTGAGCGCTTCAACAAGCTCTATGAGCGAAGAGATCTGCTCCGTCAAGCCCTCCTCTTCCTCGTCAGACAGCTCGACTATCTCGCCACTGACGTAACGTCCTTCTTCTTCCACTGACATATATGAAATGTCATCAGCGTCTGCGTCAGTGTCGTTTTCTTCGCCTGTAAGCCTGGCGTCCTGATCGTTTGGCTTGTCGGCGGCGATCGCTCCATCCGCCTCTTCGACGTGCCTGTCATCCGCCTCAGCTTCATCGTCGCCTTCTTCATTGTCGTTGTTTTCGCTATTGTCTTCATCGCTAGAGGAGCTATCTAGCTGCCTCTGTATTTTGGCCTGAGCCGAAGCCTTGGCTGAACGCCCGCGCCCTCCTATTTTCTTGGCTGCTTCTTTATCAGAGGTACGCTTCTTAACTATTAGGTTTGGTTTGTACCTAATGTGGCGCCTTCTCTTCAATGGGTCTGTTTCTTCGACACATGCCGCTCCTGGACTTTTCCCTTTAATAGGGCTCGATGTTTTTGCTGTTGCCATGCTGCTGGTTCCGACCTCGGCACGTGCCGATGACGATGTTGTTGTAGTTGTCGTTGCTGTTGTTGTTGTTGTTGCCACTTTGGGCTTTACTGGTCCTGCTGCTGCTGCTGCTGTTGTTGTTGCTTTTTGGGCTTTGGACTGCCCTGATACAGTTGCTCTTTGAGCTTGGCCTGATGGCCCCGCTATTTGACTGTCGGATGACACATCACCTGATGTTCCTCCAACTGTCTTCCTTGTTGTTGGGGGACCATCTTTCGATGTCCCCGTTGGTTTGCCCATCTGCTCTTCTTGTTGTTGCTGCTGTTGTTTTCTTCTCTTTGAAACCTCCTGCCAGAAATTATTTAAAAAAAGGCCTTGCCCGGAGTGAGAATCGAACCCACGACCTTCCACTCTGAAATCTGCTCCTCATTTTCATTTTCATTTTTAATT
Organism: Baccha elongata; assembly: GCA_951217065.1. Taxonomy (NCBI): domain Eukaryota; kingdom Metazoa; phylum Arthropoda; class Insecta; order Diptera; family Syrphidae; genus Baccha; species Baccha elongata. The sequence continues at coordinate 708,049 of CATNUY010000153.1, forward strand.
CATTTTTTTTTTTCATTTCCTTATATCTATCTTAATGCTAGACAAAAAATCTTAAACAACTAGCTTACATATTAACTTAACTAACTTACTGGCCCTATGCGGGCGCTCTAAATTAAACTATGACTATATTTAAACAATGCCTTTCAACGTGAAATAACTTATATTTAAAATTCATGATTACTTAAAACTAACGAGAAAATTATTAAAAAAAACTCATTTTCTATATCTTTTTTTTTTAATTTTTTATAAAACTTAAAGCTACCCTTTACCTAAATAAAACTAATTAAAACTAAATTATACTTAATAAAACTACCCTTAAGCTACTTAATAAAACTAACTTAAACTACATTATATCTAAATAAAACTACATAAAATAACTTAAAAAACTAGAACAGCCACAGCATTTTTGTTTTTGTTTTTTTGTTTTTTTTTTTTTTTGCATACGCTATGCATACTCACGCACACCCATACACATGCAGATATGTTCATATACATATATATTGGCAACCGCAAGTACCCACATACAAATACATTTACATATGTTTTGTTTTTTTTTTTTTTTGTGCCACCACTGTTCTACCTACTCTACCTATATTTACCTTAGAACTATGTAAGTCGGCCAAAGCAACAATATGGTCAACTTTCAATATCAAGGTGGTCACCCAACCACCAGAATTTTTTGACTTGCTTAATTAAGTCCTTTCTGTCCCGAAGGGTCACAGCTCTACTGAACCGCAGACGCTCTGCTCCAGTCCCTGAGCCGACGTCCCGATCGTAAAGGAGTCGCCGATCCACAGTCCTACGGCCGACGTGGTAGATTAGCGGAACCGCCAATCTTCTAAAAAGAGGAATGTCTCGGGCGGGATGAAACCGTTAAGACGTACACTTTCACTATACTCATCATTGGGGTAGTAAGCCCCAAAAATAAGTCCATTGGTCGAGGTCATCGCTCTTGCAATGTGACCCCGAATCAGCTTGATTAAAAAGTTATCTATCCTGTTTATATTGGCCCTGTTGTATAGAACCTCGTTGGCATAGTAATGTGTGTACTCCGACTCTGGTGTTCTGTGTAATCCAAGGTTGCGTCTAATACACTGCCTCTCAAACACCCGAATCTTTTCCATTTGAGATGGGGCAACGTTGAACCACACAGGGCACCCTTAGGCAATCATTGGCTGGATAAGGGCCATGTAGCAAATCACCTTTACTCTGCTGTCAAGGCGGCTGCTGTAAAACAACCGTCTTGTCAAACCAAAGGCTCCCCTAGCTCTGGCTAGAGCAGCATCTATATGTCGTTTGAAATATAGATACTGATCTAGCCAGATGCCAAGGTACTCTACCACATCATTACTCGCCAGTGGATGTCCACTTGGTCCAACGATCACTAGATTTCTCCAGTTCTTTCTTATATCCCTAGAAGCCCTAGACAACGGGGTTCTAAACAGGATAGTTTCTGATTTCTGAAAGTTAATTTTTAACTTCCAGTCATCACAATATCGCTGAATCTTGTCGAAGTCACGCTGCAGAAGAATTCTGATGACTTCAACTTTTGGACCCGTTCTGTACGCTACAAGATCATTGGCATACGCAATTGAATGAGTTAGACTATCTATCAGTTCGCTGGTGTAAATACTAAAAAGAATCGGTGAGTTCACAGCTCCTTGCTGTAGACCGTTTTTAATATCAAAAGTTGTACTAGAAGTTACATTGCCACTTTTGACAACAAACTTTCTACCAGTAAGCATGTCATGAAGCATATATAACAGTGGTTTACTTATGCCAAACCTAGATAGCTTCAGATAAAGACCCCCTAACCATACGGTGTCGAAAGCTTTCTCTAAATCTACCAGAACGGCACCCGTGCATTGATTTTTCGTTTTGTTCCATTGAACATCAGAAACTAACTTAGACGCGGCATGAATAGTGTCATGCCCCGCCTTAAAGCCAAACTGATTATCTGGAATAATATTTTTGTCCTCAGCCCACTTGAACAGAGCTCTATTGATAATCTTTTCCAATACTTTACTGATACTTGGAAGAAGACTTATCGACCGAAGATTTGCCGGATTGGAGCTGTCCTTTCCCTTTTTGGGGAGAGGATGGACCACAGCTGTTTTCCAACTCACTGGATAATATGCATTATTCAATGTGTTGTTGAACAGTGTGGTATAAATGTCTATTGCTTCCACAGGGAGATGTCTTAACAGGACGAATGTCTGAATAGGACGAATGCTAGTATTCACCTTATGCACTTGCTAGAAAGCAGCCCTTACAGCTTCTACCTTTTCCTGAGGATCTTCTATCATATAAAAATTATCATCGAAAACGGCACTTTCCGGATCAATTCCCGCAATCGTTAGTACGTCTTCGTTATCTGTTGTCCTCTGGAGTTTAAGATATGGAAGATCGTTTTGATCATTTCTTCTAAATATCTTATTTATTTGGGGAAACATACTAGGGTCGCTAGAATTAACAGCCCGAATTCTGTTATCCCAATATAAATTAATAGATAATCTATAGTTTTGCTAATCAGAACGTTAATGTTTTTGATCGCCGACTTCAATGTCCTAATCTCCAGATCACGTGTGTCCGTGAAACGTCTGTAAAGAAGTTTCAACCTAGTCAGCAGTCCACTTTTTTGTCGGTGTAGTGCGTCGATTGTCGCGTTCTTGTATTAACCAGTAGGGTCTTGTTCCTTATATTTTGGGATTGTTTTGTCCATTGTTCGTTTTATAGTCGTATCCATTTGAGTCAGAAACCCGTCGATCTCGAGGTTCGTCAGGTTTCTGTCATTTGGTGGAGAAATGTTATCGGAACGTATTTCTCTTGCCAAGGCGTTGGAGAAGCGTGGCCAGCGCGTCTTACTGAAATTGTAAGAGTGCATAGGCACATACTCATCCAATTCCACAAGTTCGCTCGGAAGCTGTATTACGGTGGCAAGTCCGCAGTGATCGCTGTCGTATTCAATTGTTCGTAAACAGTTTCTTGTCTGTTGATTTGTTGCATCAGTTATAATAAGTCGTGAGTCAAGCAGTAAAAGATCCAGAAAGCCACCACTCCTAGGAAACGAAGGTCTATCTGTCGTAAAAAGATCGATCCTACACTCAACACTGTGACGACACATCCAATTAAATAAATGGTACCCTCTCGGATTTTGAATTTGGTTTCCCCAATCTTCATGTTTGGCGTTCAAATCTCCTGCCATGAGATAATAATTTTCATCCAAGTGCAGTCTATAGCATTCGAAAAGTTTTTCGAGTTCTGCGTTAAATTAGCAGGCTGAGGTGCTTCGGGTGCGTACGCCGCGATCACGTACATTCGTTTCCCCTGAAGGAGCGGAATGCAAATGATGCAGGCTTCTAGCTGCCCATATCTTCGCACTTCACTATTGAATATAACCTTATGTTTAATGCCCTTTCGTATGAAGATTGCCACCCCACCCCCTTGAGAGGAGTTAGGCCGATCCCTTCGCACGATATTGTAATTATTATTAGTCAATTTGTGTTTCTGGGTAAGCTAATTTTGTAGTGTTCCTATACTCATCACAAAACCTACCTCATCCCAACATACTTTACAAACAATAACAATGAAATTTAATGCATCAATCGAAGCCACGATGACGACGATGACGAAGCCACGATGACGACGACCGACGACTTACCATTCAACCGAAATATTAACAATGAAATTTGATGCAACAATCAACTGAAGCCACTATGACGAAGACTACGACCGATGACTATACAACCTGAAAACTGCTGACAAAATCATGTTAAGAAATGTAACTGAGTAGTCCAAAACAAAGTGCAATAAAAATAGATATAATAATAAAGTAGGTTATTATTAGAATTAGAGATTGACAATAGGTCAATCAAAATAGTATTTAAGCGATACAAATTGGAAATAAAATTCAGATTCAATTTTGCATTCGAACTAAGTTGTTTCTCTTTTTGGCAGACTCATATGGCATTCGTGCCCTGCCCGCCGTTTAGAAACCTGGCAGACTCTTATGGCATTCGTGCCCTGCATTATATTAGACAAACATTACATGGCGATCCTGCATAAACCCGAACATATGGATTAATGGAAGAGTACATACCGGATACAGTCGTGGGAGCACCAAAATATATTCCAACGCCCCAAACAGCTGGACCAAAAAAGTTGACCATAGAGGAATATAAAAGAAGACAATTAAGGAACCAAGAGGCCAGGAGAACAAACATAAATAAAATAGAGATAGACAAAAAAAAAAAAAGAGAGGCGGCAAACAAGTCAAAGACCGTAAGAGATTAGCATACCTGCAAAATCTAATAAAGGAACAAGATACAAACCCGCTTCCTTGGGAGATCGCAAACAAGATTTTTTCTGAAATCGACATTTTGAAAAATACTATAACCAAATATCCAAACAATGGGAAACAATAATGTTAAAGAAAAAATTATAGTAGGTAATGAAGACCCTATAAAATTAATAATTTACACAGTAGCAATTATTTTTATCATATTGTATATTGTGAGAAAAATTAATACACACTATAAAAATTACGTTAAGAGTAAAATAAGAGATAATAATATAAATACAGTATAATAAAATATGAATTGGAAAACACCTTTAGTAACCAAATCAAAAGAAAAAATACAAGAAGGTTTAAATTTAGAACACTTATTATTAACCATTATAATCATTAATAATAATTTTTCATAATCAAGATTTACAATTATCTCAAAAATTATGTAAAAAATATAATAACAGGAAATAATACATAAATGGTATAGAATAAAACATATTTTTTTTCAATGGAAGAAAAACTCAAGGCTCTCGAAAATATTCACACAAATATAAAAAAATGTGGAAGTAGAGGATACAAAGAAAATACATGGTTAGGCAAACTAGAAGAAATAAAAACACTTAAGAAAGAATTTTTAGATCTTGTAGATAATTCGAAATCAGACACAGCATACACTTCACTTATAGACACATTCACACAAATATACAGAGTAGTAAAAAATACTATAGAAATAAATATAAGCAAACAAGTCAAAATGACAGACTTCAACATTGAGACTACCATGAAAATTGTTGCAATTTTCACGGGAAATTTCAAGGAACTTGACTCATTTTTAACAATCGTGGGAATTCTGCATGATGAACTGAAAGAAACCTCAAAAGTTCAATTTTTAAAATTTATTTTTCATGTTAAACTGTCAGAAAATGTAAAAACTACGCTAGGGCTCACAACTAAATTTGAAACATTAGAAGCTCTCAAAACAAACTTAAAAGACAAATACAAACACACTTCTACAATATCACAAGTTCATACAAAATTAGCACAGATCACACAAAGGAACCAATCAGTAACAATATACAAAGACAGATTAGTTTCATTAATCACTGATTTAAACAACCTTCAAATAGGGGAATTACCCGATACTGCAACCGATGCTGAGAAAAAGGTAATCAGCAAAATGAACGAAAGCTATGCTCTAACTGTTTTCAAGAATGGCATAAATGAAGGCATAAAACCAACATTATTTGCTGCACAACCGAAAACTTTATCAGAAGCAATTAACCTTTCACTTGAACTGGAAAGAGAAACCAGTTCAAACCAAATGCTGTTCATGAGACAAGAAAACAACAATCGTTTTAGCTATAATAAGGGACGCACAAACAACTACACACCTAGATTCAGCTCCCAGCAGCCGAATTATAACAACAACAGACAATATTTTCAAAATCAACAACAACAATGGAACAACAATCATAGATTCCATAACAATTACCAACAACGTAGCTATCATAACAACAACTTCATCAATCAACAACGAAGATCAAACCATAACAGAAACCAAAATACTCATAACAACAGAATGATAAATAACAGAAGAGTTTACATTTTGAACAATCAGGGAAACGTATAAGGTCCGGAAATCGCAGAAAGCAATTATCCGGGACACCAAAATCAATAGTCTTAAATATTTCAAATGATATGACAAACTATGTATCAATATATATAACAAAATTGAACCGATATCAGACATTCCTCATAGATACGGGTGCAGATATATCCATATACAAAGAAGATAACATAGATACAGCAGGCCTTGCAAATGAAAGATGTAAGCTCACAGGAATATCAAAAGAAGAAATTTTGTCTTTAGGCACAAAAGAACTGAATCTTAAATTTGCAAATAACACAATATCTCATATTTTTCATATAGTCGAATCTAATTTTCCAATTACGACAGATGGTATTTAAGGTAGAGATTTTCTATCAAAATACATGTGTAAAATAGATTATGAAACATATACCATCACTACAATTATAAATGAGAATGAAATTGTTATACCCATCATTACAAAATTTAAAAAAACAATCAAAATACCGCCTAGAACAGAAATAGTATGCCCCATTAGTTTATCAGTAGAAGAAGACAGTGTTATTTTAAACAGTGAAATAGAGACTGGAGTTTTCATAGCAAACTCAATTATACCTGCAAAAGGTATATGTCACATAAAATTACTAAACGTAAACGATTTTGAAGTAGTAATTAACAGTATAGAATCAGGGAAACGTAGAAGGTCCGGAAATCGCAGAAAGCAATTATCCGGGACACCAAAATCAATAGTTTTAAATATTTCAAATGATATGACAAACTATGTATCAATATATATAACAAAATTGAACCAATATCAGACATTCCTCATAGATACGGGTGCAGATATATCCATATACAAAGAAGATAACATAGATACAGCAGACCTTGCAAATGAAAGATGTAAACTCACAGGAATATCAAAAGAAGAAATTTTGTCTCTAGGCACAAAAGAACTGAATCTTAAATTTGCAAATAACACAATATCTCATATTTTTCATATAGTCGAATCTAATTTTCCAATTACGACAGATGGTATTTTAGGTAGAGATTTTCTATCAAAATATATGTGTAAAATAGATTATGAAACATATACAATCACTACAATTATAAATGAGAATGAAATTGTTATACCCATCATTACAAAATTTAAAAAAACAATCAAAATACCGCCTAGAACAGAAAAAGTATGCCCCATTAGTTTATCAGTAGAAGAAGACAGTGTTATTTTAAACAGTGAAATAGAGACTGGAGTTTTCATAGCAAACTCAATTATACCTGCAAAAGGTATATGTCACATAAAATTACTAAACGTAAACGATTTTGAAGTAGTTATTAACAGTATAGAACCCAAAATAGAAAGATTAGCCAACTACAATGTACTTAAAACAAAGACTAGATACGATTTAAAGAGAATACAAACATTGCTAAAAGAATTAAAAATTGCTCAAACTGACACGAATTCAAAAGCAGCCCTACAACAAATATGCGAAAAATATCAAGACATTTTTCATCTCAAAGATGAACCTCTAACAACCAATAATTTTAACACACAAAGACTAAATATTACGGATAAAAACCCAGTATACATAAAAAACTACAGACTACCACAGACACAAAATTCAGAAATAAAAAAACAAGTAGTCGATCTGCTAGAAATTGATATTATAGAACATTCAGTTAGTCCTTACAATTCACCATTACTTTTAGTGCCTAAGAAAAGCGAAGATAATAGAAAAAAATGGCGCCTAGTAGTAGATTTCCGTAAATTAAACGACAAGATAGTAAATGATAAATTCCCATTAACTAGATTAGAAGATGTCCTCGACAGACTAGGCAGAGCAAAATATTTTTCTACACTTGATATGACTAGTTCTTTTCACCAAATCCCTTTAGAAAGTGAGTCAAGACCCATTACTGCATTCTCAACATCAGACGGACACTACCAATTTAAAAGACTACCATTCGGACTCAAAATATCCTCAAATAGCTTCAAGAGAATGCTTACAATAGCACTTATTGGTTTAGAATCAGAAGCATTCTTATATGTAGATGATATAATTATTTTCGGCTGCAGCATACAGCATCACAACCAGAACTTAATCAACGTTTTTGAACGTCTAAGAAAGTACAATCTTAAACTAAACGCCAGCAAGTGCCATTTTCTAAAATCTGAGGTAATATATTTAGGTCATCTGATTACAAGCAAAGGCATACAAACTGACCCATCTAAATATAAAACAATAGAAAATTATCCCATCCCAACGAATGCAGATGAAGTTAGACGATTCGTTGCTTTTTGTAATTATTACAGACGATTTATTCCCAATTTTGCAGAAGTTGCAAAAAGTCTAAATTCTCTTCTAAAAAAGAATCAACCTTTCATTTGGTCAAACGAATGTGACACAGCTTCTAAAGATTTAAAACAAAATTTAATTAACCCACCAATCCTACAATACCCAAATTTCGACAAACCTTTCATACTCACCACTGACGCATCCGATTTCGCATTAGGCGCAGTACTCTCACAAGGTGAAATAGGTCATGATTTGCCAATATCTTATGCAAGCAAAGCTCTACAAAAACATGACATAAATAAGCCGATTATAGAAAAAAAATTATTAGCTATCCATTGGGGTATAAACTTTTTCCGACCTTATCTTTACGGAAGAAAATTTATAGTTGTAACTGATCATAGGCCGTTAATATCTTTATTTTCGCATAAAAATCCATCTTCAAAATTAACAAGAATTAGAATAGACTTATCAGACTATGATTTTGAGATAATCTACAAACAAGGTTCAGCAAATACGAATGCCGATGCACTCTCAAGAATAATGGTTGACAGTGACATCCTAAAATCCATGTTGGTAAATAACGATAATAATAAAAGCCAAAGTGATTGCGACTCCAAGGAGCGGATCATGGCAATAACAAGGGGTATGGCAAAAAACATTGCCAATAAAAATAATAACACTAAGGAGAACTACACATCTCACTGACGGAATTCGCATGGCCAGGCGTACCTTCATATGTGGGATTGTACATAACTGACGTCAGAAATATGAAAAATTTAAAAATTGAAATAGCGAGTTGTAATAAGAAAAATAATATTAATATTGAAATAAATAAAAATGAAGTTATTGTGAGATGCAGCGATAATCCAGCGAAACACGTTTCGACCCTGGAGAAGCTCGTATCAGATTTAAAAAGGGTACCCATAAAAGAAATAGCGCTTAGTGAAGAAGATTTAATATTCACATATATTGAAAAAGAAAAATTAAAAGATATTTATAATAGGTTGCAACCATATGATAACCACTCGCCCATGAAAATACTTATATATAAACCCCCTAAAAGAATAATTAAAAATGAAGAAAAATTGAACATTATAAAGGATTACCACAACACACCGCATGGAGGACATTTAGGCATACGAAAGACAGTAACAAAACTTAAACAAAAATACGTCTGGAAAAATATGAGACAAATGGTAAAGAAATTTGTAAACGCTTGTGAACTATGCACTAAAAATAAACAAACTAGACACATTAAAGAAAAAATGATAATAACAGATACGCCTACAACTAGTTTTGAAACCATACAAATAGATACAGTAGGACCTCTTAGAATATCAAATGGATATAGATATATATTGACAATGCAATGTGAACTCACCAAATATGTTGTTGCACACCCTATTGAAAATAAAGAAGCAAAAACCATAGCCAAAACATTAGTAGAAGAATTCATTTTAAAATACGGATGTTTTAAAATTCTTAAATTCGATAACGGAACCGAATTCAAAAATGAACTAATGAAAAATATATGCGAGATGTTAAAAATAAAACAAGTTCATTCATCACCTTATCACCATCAAAGCATAGGTTCTATAGAAAGAAATCATAGAGTTCTCAATGAATTTCTTTTAAATTTTACCGAAGACCATGAATGGGATATTTGGATTCCATATTACGCATTTTCATATAACACAACACCACATATAGACACTAATTATGCACCATACGAATTAATATATGGAAAACTATGTTATTTACCTAATGATGTAATAAATAATAATACAAAAATATACGATTTAGAAAACTATGTAAATGAAATAAAAACTAGACTTAAGTACGCAATTACAAAAACTCATTCAATTATTGACACTGTGAAAAGGAAAAGAAAATTAGAATACGATAAAAATACAAATATTTCAGATTTTAAAATAGAAGACTTAGTATTTGTAAAACTAGAAAGTAAGAAAAAATTACAAAGCCCCTACCATGGACCATATAAAATAATTGAAACAAATAATGTAAACACAATAGTAGAGATAAAAGGGGAACACAAGAAACTCCACAATAATAGCCGTAAGAAATATAATATACATGAATGAAATAAGTAAAATAATTAAGACACTAATATAAATATAAACTGCACTTAAATGACTACATAAGCACGCCACATGTAAAGCACTTGCGACTACTACAATTTCAAATGTCTCTTGAAAAATTATTCCCCAAATAATAAATTATTCTCCTGATAATTTTTCGCTTGAGGGTGAGGGTGTAGTGTTCCTATACTCATCACAAAACCTACCTCATCCCAACATACTTTACAAACAATAACAATGAAATTTAATGCATCAATCGAAGCCACGATGACGACGATGACGAAGCCACGATGACGACGACCGACGACTTACCATTTCGCGTTGCCGGCAGAATAGAGTAGAGGTAATCCACCCTAGCCGCCTGCTCCCTGATCTGTTTTTGCACGTCGGTTAACTGACCATGAATGGTCATCAACACCTGCATCAGATCTGCCTCTGGTGCAGGAGCCGTAGGCACTTGGACCTGTTTTGCTACCTGTGGTTGAGGCTGCACCGTGTTTCCCTTTCCAGACGCCATTTGGGCGTAAGAAATTGCGGGATTGACGGAAGTTGTTTTCTGGCATACTTCAGGGCGTCTCACCTCAACTGTTTTCTTTTTGGCTTTGTTTTGCATTATCTCCTGAAACTTCGGACATCCCCGATAGTTTGCGGGGTGCCCGGAGCCTCGGCAGAGCGCACATTTTAACTGGGTCATATCTGTGACCCTATCTTGCCCGAGTTTACACTCCACTGTTTTGTGGGTATCTCCACATTTAACACAGACTGGGTCCATACCACAGTTAACTGCACGTGTCCGAACCCTTGGCAGTTCATGCATTGAAGCATGTCTTTCTGCTTATTTAGTTTTTCCCATCGTACAACTTGGTAATCCAGGACTGTTATATTCCTTAGACCACTCAATTTGCTTTGGGGCGAGAGTTGAACTAGGAAAAATGGTAAATTCCGTTTCTCCCGTCTGGCTTTGACTGTGGTGAACGGTCGGACCCCGATAAACTCGAGATCGTCGCTCGCCACTTGACGGAGCTCAGCTAAGAGCGCCTGCGGATCCGTAGAGGATTCGATACCCTTCAGGAGGACTGTTTGAAGCTTGTCTTCCTTCGGGGTGAAACTATAATATTCTGTTCTAGTTTGAGACAGAAGGTCCAGCACTTTTTTGTAGTGCTCTAAAGATGAGCACTGAATGGAATGCCTGTCTGCGTTTAGCCGCTTAATTATAAAATTGTTGCCTATGACCGACCTACATATATCAATAGTGTCTTTTATATGCATTTTATAAGTATTAATAGGTGGCACCTTACCTTTCTTTGCTTGTGGCTGTTGCTGTTGTTGCTGTTGTTGTTGTGACTGCTGCTGTTGGGTCTGCTGCTGTTGTGACTGCTGCGGTTGTTGCTGTTGCGGTTGTTGCTGTTGCTGTTGTTGCTGCTGCTGTTGCTGCTTCTGTGTCTGTTGTCGTTGCTGTTGTGGTTGTTGAGGCTGATGCTGTGGTTGCTGAGACGGTTGTTGTGGCTTATGAAGCTGTGTCTGTGGCTGCTTCTTTGACTGCTTCTTCTGTGTTTGCTGCTCGTCTGGGAGTGGTGTTTGTTCCTGAGGAGGCTGCTGTTGTTGCGAAGCTTGCTCTTGGAGCGCTTGTTGGCGGGTGCGCTGCTCAAGAGCAACTATGCGCTCCTTCTCCCTTCTTGCCTCCTGCTTCTTCTTGAGCGCTTCAACAAGCTCTATGAGCGAAGAGATCTGCTCCGTCAAGCCCTCCTCTTCCTCGTCAGACAGCTCGACTATCTCGCCACTGACGTAACGTCCTTCTTCTTCCACTGACATATATGAAATGTCATCAGCGTCTGCGTCAGTGTCGTTTTCTTCGCCTGTTAGCCTGGCGTCCTGATCGTTTGGCTTGTCGGCGGCGATCGCTCCATCAGCCTCTTCGACGTGCCTGTCATCCGCCTCAGCTTCATCGTCGCCTTCTTCATTGTCGTTGTTTTCGCTATTGTCTTCATCGCTAGAGGAGCTATCTAGCTGCCTCTGTATTTTGGCCTGAGCCGAAGCCTTGGCTGAACGCCCGCGCCCTCCTATTTTCTTGGCTGCTTCCTTATCAGAGGTACGCTTCTTAACTATTAGGTTTGGTTTGTACCTAATGTGGCGCCTTCTCTTCAATGGGTCTGTTTCTTCGACACATGCCGCTCCTGGACTTTTCCCTTTAATAGGGCTCGATGTTTTTGCTGTTGCCATGCTGCTGGTTCCGACCTCGGCACGTGCCGATGACGATGTTGTTGTAGTTGTCGTTGCTGTTGTTGTTGTTGTTGCCACTTTGGGCTTTACTGGTCCTGCTGCTGCTGCTGCTGTTGTTGTTGCTTTTTGGGCTTTGGACTGCCCTGATACAGTTGCTCTTTGAGCTTGGCCTGATGGCCCCGCTATTTGACTGTCGGATGACACATCACCTGATGTTCCTCCAACTGTCTTCCTTGTTGTTGGGGGACCATCTTTCGATGTCCCCGTTGGTTTGCCCATCTGCTCTTCTTGTTGTTGCTGCTGTTGTTTTCTTCTCTTTGAAACCTCCTGCCAGAAATTATTTAAAAAAAGGCCTTGCCCGGAGTGAGAATCGAACCCACGACCTTCCACTCTGAAATCTGCTCCTCATTTTCATTTTCATTTTTAATTCATTTTTTTTTTTTTATTTCCTTATATATATCTTAATGCTAGACAAAAAATCTTAAACAACTAGCTTACATATTAACTTAACTAACTTACTGGCCCTATGCGGGCGCTCTAAATTAAACTATGACTATATTTAAACAATGCCTTTCAACGTGAAATAACTTATATTTAAAATTCATGATTACTTAAAACTAACGAGAAAATTATTAAAAAAAAACTCATTTTCTATATCTTTTTTTTTTAATTTTTTATAAAACTTAAAGCTACCCTTTACCTAAATAAAACTAATTAAAACTAAATTATACTTAATAAAACTACCCTTAAGCTACTTAATAAAACTAACTTAAACTACATTATATCTAAATAAAACTACATAAAATAACTTAAAAAACTAGAACAGCCAAAGCATTTTTGTTTTTGTTTTTTTGTTTTTTTTTTTTTGCATACGCTATGCATACTCACGCACACCCATACACATGCAGATATGTTCATATACATATATATTGGCAACCGCAAGTACCCACATACAAATACATTTACATATGTTTTGTTTTTTTTTTTTTTTTGTGCCACCACTGTTCTACCTACTCTACCTATATTTACCTTAGAACTATGTAAGTCGGCCAAAGCAACAATATGGTCAACTTTCAATATCAAGGTGGTCACCCAACCACCAGAATTTTTTGACTTGCTTAATTAAGTCCTTTCTGTCCCGAAGGGGCACAGCTCTACTGAACCGCAGACGCTCTGCTCCAGTCCCTGAGCCGACGTCCCGATCGTAAAGGAGTCGCCGATCCACAGTCCTACGGCCGACGTGGTAGATTAGCGGAACCGCCAATCTTCTAAAAAGAGGAATGTCTCGGGCGGGATGAAACCGTTAAGACGTACACTTTCACTATACTCATCATTGGGGTAGTAAGCCCCAAAAATAAGTCCATTGGTCGAGGTCATCGCTCTTGCAATGTGACCCCGAATCAGCTTGATTAAAAAGTTATCTATCCTGTTTATATTGGCCCTGTTGTATAGAACCTCGTTGGCATAGTAATGTGTGTACTCCGACTCTGGTGTTCTGTGTAATCCAAGGTTGCGTCTAAGACACTGCCTCTCAAACACCCGAATCTTTTCCATTTGAGATGGGGCAACGTTGAACCACACAGGGCACCCTTAGGCAATCATTGGCTGGATAAGGGCCATGTAGCAAATCACCTTTACTCTGCTGTCAAGGCGGCTGCTGTAAAACAACCGTCTTGTCAACCCAAAGGCTCCCCTAGCTCTGGCTAGAGCAGCATCTATATGTCGTTTGAAATATAGATACTGATCTAGCCAGATGCCAAGGTACTCTACCACATCATTACTCGCCAGTGGATGTCCACTTGGTCCAACGATCACTAGATTTCTCCAGTTCTTTCTTATATCCCTAGAAGCCCTAGACAACGGGGTTCTAAACAGGATAGTTTCTGATTTCTGAAAGTTAATTTTTAACTTCCAGTCATCACAATATCGCTGAATCTTGTCGAAGTCACGCTGCAGAAGAATTCTGATGACTTCAACTTTTGGACCCGTTCTGTACGCTACAAGATCATTGGCATACGCAATTGAATGAGTTAGACTATCTATCAGTTCGCTGGTGTAAATACTAAAAAGAATCGGTGAGTTCACAGCTCCTTGCTGTAGACCGTTTTTAATATCAAAAGTTGTACTAGAAGTTACATTGCCACTTTTGACAACAAACTTTCTACCAGTAAGCATGTCATGAAGCATATATAACAGTGGTTTACTTATGCCAAATCTAGATAGCTTCAGATAAAGACCCTCTAACCATAAGGTGTCGAAAGCTTTCTCTAAATCTACCAGAACGGCACCCGTGCATTGATTTTTCGTTTTGTTCCATTGAACATCAGAAACTAACTTAGACGCGGCATGAATAGTGTCATGCCCCGCCTTAAAGCCAAACTGATTATCTGGAATAATATTTTTGTCCTCAGCCCACTTGAACAGAGCTCTATTGATAATCTTTTCCAATACTTTACTGATACTTGGAAGAAGACTTATCGACCGAAGATTTGCCGGATTGGAGCTGTCCTTTCCCTTTTTGGGGAGAGGATGGACCACAGCTGTTTTCCAACTCACTGGATAATATGCATTATTCAGTGCGTTGTTGAACAGTGTGGTATAAATGTCAATAGCTTCCTCAGGGAGATATCGTAACACAATGTTGGGTATACCATCGACCCCCGCAGATTTCTTTTTCTTTAATGTTTGAGAAATTAACTGAAGTTCTACCTTCGAAATTAACAATGAACTGGGTCCATTTTGCTCGGCGATGGTGGCGTTTGCCAAATTTTCGTCATTGAACCCGGTGAAACCAGTATTCTCAGATCGCCATTGCGTTATGTTATTTCCAAGGTAGAAGTTGTGTAGTAAGGCTCTGTTCTCCAGGTCATGATTCGGACGAATGCTAGCATTCACCTTATATACTTGCTGAAAAGCAGCCCCTACAGCTTCTACCTTTTCCCGAGGATCTTCTATCATATTAAAATTATCATCGAAAACGGCACCTTCCGGGTCAATTCCCGCAATCGTTAGTACGTCTTCGTTATCTGTTGTCCTCTGGAGTTTAAGACATGGAAGATCGTTTTGATCATTTCTTCTAAATATCTTATTTATTTTGGGAAACATACTAGGGTCGCTGGAATTAACGGCCCGAATTCTGTTATCCCAATATAAATTAATAGACAATCTATAATTTTGTTTAATCAGAACATTAATGTTTTTGATCGACGACTTCAATGTCCTAATCTCCAGATCACGTGTGTCCGTGAAACGTCTGTACAGAAGTTTCAATCTAGTCAGCAGTCCACTTTTTTGTCGGTGTAGTGCGTCGATTGTCGCGTTCTTGTATAAACCAGTAGGGTCTTGTTCCTTATATTTTGGCATTGTTCTGTCCATTGTTCGTTTTATAGTCGAATCCATTTGAGTCAGGTACCCGTCAATCTCGACGTTCGTCAGGTTCCTGTCATTTGGTGGAGAAATTTCATCGGAACGTATTTCTCTCGCCAAGGAGTTGGAGAAGCGTGGCCAACGCGTCTTACTGAAATTGTAAGAGTGCGCAGGCACATACTCATCCAACTCCAAAAGTTCGCTCGGGAGCTGTATTTTGGCGGCAAGTCCGCAGTGGTCACTGTCGTATTCAATTGTTCGTAAACAGTTTTTTGTATGTTGACCTACAGTGTCAGTTATTATCAGTCTTGAGTCAAGCAGGAGTAGATCCAGAAAACTACCACTTCTCGGGAAAGACGGTCTATCTGTAGCCAGAAGGTCGATCCTACACTCAACACTGTATCGACCCATCCAATTAAAAAGATGGTTCCCTCTCGGATTTTGTACTTGATTTCCCCAATCTACATGTTTGGCGTTCAAGTCCCCTGCCATGAGATAATAATTCTCATCCAAGTTCAGTCTTAAGCATTCAAAAAGTTTTTCGAGTTCTGCGATAAAATTAGCCGGCTGAGGTGCGTCAGGTGCGTACACCGCGATTGCGTACATTCTTTTCCCCTGCTGGAGAGGAATGCAAACGATGCAGGCTTCTAGCAACTCGAATCTTCGCACTTCACTATTATATATAACTTTATGTTTAATACCCTTTCGTATAAAGATTGCGACCCCACCCCCTTGAGAGGAGTTGGGCCGATCCCTTCTTACGATATTGTAATTTTTATAAGTCAGTTTGTGTTTCTGGTTTAGCTTAGTTTCGCTAGCCATAAACACATCAGGACTTTGGTCTTGCAGCAAATGAAAGAGGTTTGCTCTACGTTCGGTCCTAATCAGCGAATTTACATTCACAGCTAGGATCTTAAAGGGTCGCTCAGGCAGCGCGCCTTTAACCATTTCGCGTTGCCGACAGAATAGAGTAGAGGTAATCCACCCTAGCCGCCTGCTCCCTTATCTGTTTTTGCACATCGGTTAACTGACCATGAATGGTCAGCAACACCTGCATCAGATCTGCCTCTGGCACAGGAGCCGTAGGCTCTTGGACCTGTTAGCCCTGTGGTTGAGGCTGTACCGTTTTTCCCTTTCCAGACGCCATTTGGGCGTAAGAAATTGCGGGATTGACGGAAGTTGATGTCTGGCGTACTTCAGAGCGTCTCACCTCTACTGTCTTCTTTTGGTCTTTGTTTTTTTTCATTTCCTGAAACTTCGGACATCCCCGATAGTTTGCGGGGTGCCCGGAGCCTCGGCAAAGTGTACACTTTAACTGGGTCCTGTCTTCGACCCTCTCTTTTCCGAGCTTACATTCATCTGCTCCTCTACCACCTAGGCTAACTTGCACACTTCCACGGTTGCTGAACGACTGCAGTCTTCCCGTTAAAGAAATTAAATAATAACCACAAAGAATGGGAAATAAAACTGAAAATAAGACAACCTATCACTACCATAGCGCCTACATACGGATTCACAATATCTTAATTCAAAACTCGAACTACAACTAAATTTATCCTTGAATTACCTATACTTCCAAAGTCAACGGGTAAAAGAGTATTGTCTCATCTCTATTCCATTCTACGAGAAGCTGCCGGTTGGATCCTACTACAAAAAAAAAAAGATATCAGACTCCAGAAGGGGATGAGAACAGTAATTGGACAACAAGACCTGACATCATCCACATATCGTTGTATGGTCTTGGGGTTCTTTCACGCTCCTCCCTTTTCTTTACTTATTGAGATATTTAGCTGGCATATACGTCTTGATATGGACATCAGAAACCTATGACCTTACATCTGATCAATTATGTTTCTGTAGGGGGTGGACTGATCATTCCTTAATAAACTCGAACGGACTTCCCCATCAACTATGATCATAGTCAATGAAAAGAGAATTGAATTAAGATTCAAAGTTCCTACCAAAGAGAATAATGTAAGAGGTGTTTTATTACCCTTCAATTTTAAAAAAGAAATAGGAAGGTCCCTTCGATAGTGACTCTTCAGAAAACTTTCCGCAGAATCCTTCACCTGTTTCTCTATCGGACATTAGTGCCTCCCCTCCTTCGCAAAATAGAGGAAAGGTGCGTCTATTCCTAGAAAATCAGGGTGGTGTTAGTTCGGTAACTGAACAAGGCCTGCTCATTGCCATTGCTTAACTCGTCGAGAAGGGGGGTATCTTTGCAATAAAAACCGGACCAATTTCACAATATTTCTGACCTGGAGTTGAGATGGAATTTACTCATTAGACTAAAAAAATTGCTTAGGGCCCAAAGAAAGCCTTGAACAGAAAGAAAACATGAAGAAAAGAAGAAGAGTAATAGATGTGAGGTAGTAACTTCGGTGTTGATACTACTGTAGGGAATCCAGATGTTGTTGAATTCCACCAGTGCATAACTTACCTACCTAGGATAATGGAAGAATCTATACTAAAAATAGAAACTGTAATAATCACCCAATATGGTTCTTGGATGCACAAATTTAAATCAAATCACTCCCTCTGTAAATACGGAAGGTCTTACCTTCCGTTAATATCGATGATGATGGACTCACATGACGCTAATGATGACTCCGGTCACGACTCTACCTTATGATCTTTAATGCTTCATCTCGTTATGTACAAACCTGCATAGAAAATAGAGAATAAACTTCCCAAGAAAAACATAGGACTTCAAAGAATTAAAATATTTCTATTACCTTACTAATCTTAATAATATTTATTCAGAAAATTTAAAACTTCTTAATCTTTCAAAAACTTAAATTACTCTTACTAATCTTTATGTAAATTAGCTCATAGCTACAAACAATTTCTTCAGAAACTTCAATAACCTACTTTGTTTATTCATAAATCTTAATTCCAAAAAAAACTTCTTTTTAAGAAGCGATCTTAAAAAGATTTAATTTCAATTTCAATTCAATTTATTTAATTGGTGTACAAATAAGACTTAGTCTTTTAAAGTACCTGATACAAAGGATAATAATGCATATAAACAATATTAATACAAACAAAATAACAATATAACAAAGAAATAAATAAATATGTTCCGTTTTAATAATTAATAAATAAATAAATATGTTTCGTTTTAAAGATATTAAAATTTAAAATATTTCATGCATTCTTTAATTTCGGTATAAATTTCATACAAAATTATAAATTTTAAAAACTAAACTTTTAGTATAAAATTTTAAATTTCAAATAGCTGCTCCAGAATCCGAAGATCTCAAACTAAGTTTATTATTTTTCCTTCCGAACAAAACTGAAAGAAACTTCTTTCAATTACAGAATAAAAGCTCGATCTTGATCATTACGATCAATGACCAGCACTAACGTATAAATAACGGAAAGACTTTTTTAAAGTTAAAGATGATCTTAAACCAAACAAATGAATTTTAAGAATGAGGGCTGTGATTTAACACTAATCCCCTCCTCGCGACGTTAATTCACTTCGGTAACTAAATTAAAAGCAAAAAACGTATTTTATCGTATTTAACTTCTAATCGGATAATCGAACAGCTCAGTTTTCACTACGTATATAGGCAGCTCATTCATTTATTTAATTAAATAAATTCAGTGCATGTCGCTTGTATAAAAATTTTAATTGTGTTATCTACGAGTGATAAAAAAAAACTTTTTTAATTAGTTCTGTGTGTTAGTGTCTTTGTTTAACAAACCTTAATTTTTCCATTACTTTGAGCTTTTTTGATATTTTCTCAGAAATTGTATAGTTTAAATACATTTAAATCGAAAAATATAAGGTATCAGGTGGTACAATTGGTTGCTACTTGGCATTCAGATCTTTGTTAGCTCTGGTTCGTTTCCCAGCAATTTCAAATCTTTTTTTTTTTTTTTATTTCTTTCATTATTAATTTTTTTTCTTTTTTTTTTTTTTTTATCCTTTATTATTTCTTCGTATATATTTTGTTTCGAATGAATTTTTTCATAATGGTTTGCTCTGCAAAAGCCTGTGCTGATGATTCTAGTAATAGCCGTCTCTTTACCTGTTTTGGACCTTGTGGTAATCTTTACCATGCTAAATGCGTTGGTTCTACCAATGGATTTCTTGATAAAGTAATAAATTCTGATATTGCCTTTTGGTATTGTACCGACTGCCGTAAGATTTCACTTTCTCAGCTCTCCTTCAAAATGAATTCTTTTAAAGAAAACATTTTAAAGCTCTCTAAAGGGTTCAATGACTTGTTGACAAACTTTAACACTGCAGTGCCAAATGTAACTACATTTTCCCCTTGCAACGATATGATCAATGTCGAAACATCAACTGATGACTTGATCCAATAACCTGTTTCTATTTCCGTTCCATCAGCTGAATCAGATTTATCAACCAGAACTTCTTCTTCAGCACTATCTGATCGCGACTCTTTTGCAAAAAGAGGAAATAAAAGGATACGAGAAAACTCATCAGTGGTTAAGAATTCAAGTCCCCCTCCAAAACGAACCAATTTAAGGAGCAACTCTAATAGTCTTATTGATTCAGGCGCATCTAGTTCGTCTCATGTCAGTCCGACTTTAACGATTGCTGTTAATACGGTGGCTGACAATGATTGTGAAACTATATCAAATCATATTGTAATAACATAACCTTGCCCTCGTCCTATTGAGCCTAAATCAATTTTTATTTCTCGCCTTAGTCCAGATATAAGTGTTCATGATCTTGTTTCCCATTTGGTCTCTAACAAATGCATTCCGAACAATGCATCAGTTAAATGTACAAAAATTAGTAAGTTAAATAGCTTTGTCTCATCCTTCAAAATTGTTGCTCACCCGGCATTTTTCGAATCTATCATTAATACTAAAAATTGGCCTCCTGAAGCGCTTATAAAAGAGTTTCCAAAGAAATCTTCGCCAAAAAACTAAAAAGGATTACCCTCTTTTATCAAAACGTCAGAGGGCTTCGCAGCAAAACTGCAAATATCTATACTAACTCTCAAGCTTTTTCACATGACATCTTTGTTTTGACGGAAACTTGGCTGAATTCAAGCTATTTAGACACAGAACTTTTTAATCAAGAGTTCTTAGTTTTAAGAAAAGATCGTTATGTTGATAAACCAAAAGAATTAGGCGGTGGTGTGTTGATTGCTGTTCGTAATAATTTTGTATCTACGCGTATTTCTTCCCTTCGATCTTTCTATTGACTTGGTTTGCATCAAATTAAACATAGAGTCCAAGTATGTATATATTATAAATGTATATATTCCTCCAAGAAGTTCAAGTTTGTTGTATAATGAACTTGTTTTGGCCTTAGACTTTATCATTGACTTGTCTTGCTCCACCAGCAATATTCTACTTCTCGGGGATTTCAATTTACCCCATATAGAATAGGTTCCTTCGGATGATGGATCATTTCAAGAAGCCTCATTAACATCTTCACAAACAGAGCTTCCCTCTCTAGATGGTATTAATACTACTGACTTACAGCAAGTTAACTGTATTAAGAACTCTAAGAATCGAGTACTCGATTTGGTATTTTCTTCTGACGCTATTAGTACTGTTGTTCAGGAATCTAGTTCTGGAATTAATAATATAGACAATTACCATCCACACTTGGATATATTTTTTGAATTGAGCAACCATCCTCTCGAAAATTGTAATTCTCAAGATTGTTCATTTGTTTTTGACTTTCGGTAGTCAAATTTTCAGTTGCTTTCCGATGTTATAAGTAGATCGAATATTAGAAATATATACGATTCTACAAATATTGACGATGCAGTAACTGAGTTCTTTAATATAATCAGTAGCTGTATAAATAATTGTGTACCTACAAAAATATCTAAAAACACTAATTTTTGTCACCCTTGGTACACACAAGAGCTAAAATCTCTTCGAAAAAAGAGAAATAAAGTATGGAAAGCTTATATAAAAACCCTCTCTCCAACAATTTTCGAACAATATATTGTCTTATTTAAAGAATTTAAAAATCTTTCAAAATTGTTGTACACCAATTACGTTAACGGAATGGGAGCTTCTTTAAAACAGGACCCTAAAAGTTTTTGGCATTTTGTTAACTCGAAAAAAAATTCGGATGGCTTCCCAGCAAGTTTTTTTTATATGAGAACACTTCCGTACAAAATCCCAGTGATATTTGCAACGCGTTTGCAAATAATTTTCGTAACTCATTTGTTGTTACTCATAGAAGTGTTGATATAGATTTTTTTAAAGACGTGAACAGGTACCCGCAAGTTAATTTTAACAATATTCCTGTGAAACAAGATAGAGTTTTGCATTTTTTGTCATCCTTAAATGACGATTACTCTTATGGCCCTGACGGTTTACCCCCAATTGTTCTGAAAAAATGTAGTGATGTATTAGTGCAACCCTTGCAATTTTTGTTTGAGCTTTCTCTAAAAGCTGGAAAATTTCCGTCCTTCTGGAAGAAATCATTTCTCACTCCTGTTTTTAAAAAGGGTGATAAATTTGACATTAATAACTATAGACCGAGTCGATCATTGGAAGTCATCCAGAACGGTTCAATAATTTTTTGAAGCTTAAGTAAAAGTGTTAAGAGTGTAGTGAAGTGTGTAAATTTCTCCCTCTCTTGTTTGTAAATAAATTCATAAATATGTGTGAGACAAAAATCGATTAAATATTAATTTTATAAAAATGGGTGACAAAAATTCTTCAAATTTGACAAAAATTGAAGACCTTTACTTTGATAACTCCAAAACATTAAAAAACCAAACGAGTGGGTCCAAAGTTTTTACTAATGGAGAGATCCGATGGTCAATCTATGAAGAACGTTTCTCCTTTCCTATTACAACGCGTTATTGCTAAGGTAAGTGGCCCCATCGACCGGTGTACTCGTCTGCGTGATGAAAAAATTTTGCTTAAAACAAATACGCTATGTCAAGCTAATAAACTCATAAAACTCAAAACACTAAATCCATTCATAAAAATTTCAATGTCAGAGCATGAGACTCTGAACGGAAGAAAAGGTGTCGCATACTGCCCTGAATTTAACTCACTGACAAAAGATGAAATACTAGATGGTTTAAAAGACCAACTCGTTATTGATTTTAAAAGAATTACCAACAAAAACTCTGTCACCAATAAATACGAAGAAGGGAGTCTTTATATTTTTCATTTTTCATCATACAACCTTCCTAATGAAATCTGCGTTTGCTACGATAAAATCAGAATCAGGCCATACATCCCCGCACCGCTACGTTGCACTACATGTCTAAGATTTGGACATATAACTGTTAATTGCACTGCCGAAAAAAAATGTGCCAACTGTTCCGAAACTTTCCATAGCAACAGTGAAGAAGAAGAGATGGAGAAATTCAACAGACCACCTTTTTGCATAAATTGCCAACAAAACCATCATGCCCTCTCAAAATCTTGCAGTAAATATTTAGATGAAAGAGAGGTGCAAAAAATCAAAGCTTTAGAACGTGTCGACATTAGAGAAGCTATAAAAAGACATCGAGAGAGATTAAAATGCTCAACCTCTCCATCTACTATAACCAACAAAAAACTCAATTGCCAATGCCCCTGCACCTGTAAACCAAAAGAGAAAGAAACACCACCACGTAAAGAAGTTTCTCCGAAAAGCAACACTACTGTTCAAGAGCGCCACAACGACAAGGAAACTAATAAACGTGTGAAAGAAGCAGAAACTTTATCAGCATCATCATCATCATCGAATGACCAACCACCCATGAAAATCATTGACACAGGAAAAGAGAGAATTTATATTGCTCCAGTTAAACTTAGTGCAAGAAAGAAAAAAGAACTTAAACATCAAATTAAAGCAAATAATAATAATAATAAGATGGACGTACGTAGCCTATGCAGTGAAAATTTTAGCGATCATGAGTAAACAACTTAATTTAGTCCAGTGGAATTGCAATGGTGTTCTTAGCCATTTCGAAGAATTTAAATTATTAGTAAGTAAATATAACTCGTTCATTTATTGCATTCAAGAAACTCGATTTAAAGAAAATTATGTACCTACATTTAAAAATTATAATGTTTTTATAAAAGTTGTGAGTCTACTACGAACTCTCATGGAGGAGTTGCAACTTTAGTAAAATCAAATTTTGTTTCGGAAGAGCTCTCACTGCGGACAGATCTACAAGCAGTTGCTGTAAAGGTTTTTTATCCCATAAAGTTTACAATTTGCAATATTTATTTACCGGGTTCAGAAAATATTTCAAGATCAGATATAGAAAATCTTATAATGCAGTTGGATTCCCCATTTATTATACTCGGTGATTTTAATGCTCATAACTATCTCTGGGGTTCTGAAAAGTGTGATGTAAGGGGAAAAATGGTAGAGAATATAATTCATGAACATTCCCTTAATATATTAAATAATGGTAATCCAACTCATTTTAGTTTTGCTCATAAAACCTTTAGTGCAATCGACCTCACATTAGTTTCTCCTATTATCAAAATTATTTTGAATGGTTTATTGAGGAAGATTTATATAGCAGTGATCATTTTCCTGTTATTATGCCAGTTCTGAACTCTGAAGTCAACAACAATCTCAGAGAAAACTATTTAACAAAAAAAGCTAATTGGGATCTATTTAGAAAAGAACTCAATCTAAAAACAGAAGCTGTAGATGTATCAATAGACGAATTAGAAAATTTTATAAGGTGTAGTATTTTAACCGCTGCTGATAAATCGATGCCTCTTTCTAAAAACTTACAGCATCAAAAAAATGTCCCGTGGTATAAATGTGAAATTAAAAACCTTATTAAGACTCGCTACCGACTGTTTCGCAAATATAAAAGATCTTTGGATATGGTTGACTACAAAAATTTTATTGCTGCAAAATACAAAACAAGAAAGATAATTAGATCCCATAAACAAAAATCCTGGGAGGAATATGTAGGAAGCATTTCTAGTAAAACTTCTGTATCCGAAGTATTTAAGAAACTTAGAACACTTAACGGGAAAACTAAATCCACCCATATTACATCACTTGTTGTAGGATAAAAATTAATAAACTTATAACAAGACATATGCGAAGAACTTTCCGCCTCCTTCCGCCAATGTTCAAGCTCAGATAATTATACGCAAACTTTTCTCATTCATAAAAACCTGTCTGAATCAAAACGTCTTAAAATCCCTCCTGATAAAATGGCCAGTTATAATCAACCCTTTGAGCTTGAAAATGCTCTTTTTGATTGTAAAGGTTCATCTGCGGGTCCTGATAAAATTCATTATGATATGATAAAAAAAATGGATTTCTTGAATAAGTTTTTTTTTTTTTTTTTTTTTTTTTATATTGAGCGCGAATTAAAACACTTGTTTCTTACTTTTAAAATTAAACAATATTTATTTGGAACTATGTCCTTTATTATTGAAATACTTTTTACTAATTCTAAAAGGAGCTTAAGGCTACTATGTAGTTACAATAAGACTATTGATAAATTCATCATACAGTCGTATTTATATACTTTTCTTATCTATCTACAAGGAGACCCAAGCGTACAATCGTCTTGCTTGATAATGAAGAAGAGATAATATTCCAACATTGTATACAAACGATATTATCTCTTTTACATATGTTATCATTGTAGCGTTGTGTGCAAGACTGTACTAGAGACTAAAGATATCATTGAATACAAATAATGTTATCTTTTTTCTCAATATGTTTTGCTATGGATACTTAACTCCCCCCCTTGTTAAACGAAATCGTCCCGATTTTTCGACGCTATTTTTAACATTTCTCTTTCATAAGTTTTGTTATATGCGTCAATCTTTTTTTGTTTTTGACGATCTGTTATACATTGTATAGTTTTTATCATTACGTACGTAAATGCTAGAATAACAATCAGTGTTACAATTGTGTATATAGTTGATAATATCGGTTTTTCTTCAAAAGGAATAATTAGTTTTTTTAAAGTATCTATGTTATCGAATTTGTACATTGTATCTTCTTTAATTATTTGGTCGATGTAAGACTCTGAATTATGATTTCTTAATATAACTTCTTTAATTTGCTTATGCATGTTTTTGTATATTTTATCGTCTAGATTTATAGTATTTTCATAAGTAACTAAGTTTATACCATTAATTGTTTGATTATTTAACTTATGCTTACCGCTTAATAACATAACACCGGATTCAATTTCTAAGTCGTAATCGTATTCTTGTTTAATGTTGCATTTTGAAGTTATATTCTTTAAAAGTGGAATAAGACAATTTTCTTCTTCAAAGTTAATTTCACAAATGTTTTTACTTAGATGATTTTGACAATTTTTTGTTCTTAAATAAGTTTGGTTACATAAGGCAATTGTTTTATCTGTAATGATTTTTCCATGTTTTGAATTTAAAGGTGTTACTTTATACAATTTACATGATTTAATTAGAACTGGATATTTATATATTGTGATGAAGAATTCATCAGTTCTAGCTAATAATATTTTAGAGTACTCAAGTATATTTATTATGGGTACTTGAATTATTTCATGTTGAATAATATTTTTAATGTCATCTAAGTCTAGGCTTTCTGATAAATATTCATTATTTTTTGCTGCATTAATTGTTCTGGTCAATAATAATAATTGTTCGTACACTTGTTCTATTACTAAATGTTCTTTAAGGCTCTGACCTTCGAATTGTTGCAAAATTTGTTCAAATCTAGAATTTATAGTTTTTTGTTTATTATTGTTTTCTATGAGATTATTTATACTCGTTTCTATGTTAACTAAGTCATAATGGTCAGGATTACCAAACACATATTTGAAAGCTGTTCCTAAAAAGTTAATTGATCTAGTATGCCTAGTATGTTCTTGTAATTGGTCTGCTAAATTCTTAATTTTACTTAACCAAATTTTTTCTTCTTGTGTAGGTTGATATTTACTAGTTACGATATTTACGTAAGGTTGAAATATCGAAGTCAGGTTGGTTGCATGTAACAAATAAGTTTGTTCTTTGAATAAATACACGTCATCTGTTTGCGTAAGTATAAACTTCTTGTTTAGTAACTCAGTTATTTGAACGTTTCCTTGCCCTTCTTGACTCTGTACAATTCCTAGTAATGTTAGGAATATTAATATTTTCGTCATCTGAAAAATGATAATTCTTTATGTTATCCTTGTGAATTTTTATTCCTTCTTTAGAGATTACAGTGTCTCCTTTATCTTCTTCTACTATTCTTGTTATGTATCTGGCGTTAGATTTCTTTCTAAGACCTGTGATTCTTACCATTATCTTATCTCCTTTTTTATACTCTCTGTGTCGAGTTCCTTTATTTAGACGTTCGATCACTTTTTTGGATGCTGAGTTTAGTTTATTTATTATAATTTCACTATTGCTATATTTATTTTGATTAAAGAAAATGTCTCTAGGTTTCAAACCGGTAACTGAGTGTATAGAATTATTTAATTCACGCACTGTTCTAAATATTTCGTCGATAAGTCTTGTTTTATTCTGAATTGTGAATATTCTAGACAGTTCAGTTATTGTACCGTTTACACGTTCTACTTGACCGTTCGCTGTCGATCTGTATACTGGAGTTTCTACTTTAGTTATGTTGTATTTCAAACACATTTGGTTCACCATTTCTGTTTTGAATCCCTTCTCATTATCTGTCATGAGTCGTTCACATTTTGGGAAATAATTAGATAAGACCTCTTCCATAACGTCGTACAGTCTGTTTCGAGTTTCGATTTCCCGAAGGATTGTATATTTAGAATACTTATCTACTGTTACAAGGAAAGTATACTTGTCGTTGAAGTATATGTCCATATGAATGTGTGTTCCCACATGTGTTGGTATTTCTGAATTATTCAGAGGTTCTCTGATAGGTTTTCTTTCATATTTTCCAAATAGACATGCTATGCATTTTTTGTTGAAACTCTTTGCTTGTTTATTTAGATCGGGCCAGTAATATTTCTCTGAGATTTCTTGTATATTGTTACGTAACCCTCGGTGTGCTCTTTCGTGAGTTACCCTTACAAGTTTTAGTTGTTCCTCCAAATTTGTCACGTCTTGAAGTTTTCTTGGTGTGAATATAAATCTTACTAGTGGGAATTCTTTTTTTATGTTTTCACCATATTTGTATATGTTTTCAAATTTCGTATGCAAAGCTACAATCTTTTGGGGTTGTATAACTTCTTTCATCTGCCTTAGTAAAGAGTCTTTGTCCTTAAACTTTATTATGAGTCTTATTTTGTTACTAAAATAGATTTGTGTTTCGATATTATTTGTTATATCTTCAATAAGTTCGAACTGTGCAGCGTATGCATTAAAAGGCTGATTCACAGTTTTTATTATATCATTAGAAGAACTTTCAGCTGAATGTGCTGTTTCTATGGTAGAAGTATTTATGCGTTGACGTGATAATGCGTCAGCTACAAGATTTAGGTTTCCTGGTTTATATACTAATTTTGCTCCAAAGTCTTCAATGATTCCCTTCCAACGTTTCAGCTTTGTGTTGGGATTTTTTTCTGATACAGAATATATAAGGCTCTGGTGATCGGTATATATGGTTAAGTCTGCTATACCATATATGTAGTTTCTGAGTTTTTGTAAGGACCATATGATCGCTAATAGCTCTTTCTCGTTTGTGCTATAGTTCTCTTCTGTCTTACTCAGTGTTCTTGACAAGAAGTGTATAGGTTGCTTATTCTGACTTAGTACGGCTCCAATAGCTATGTTGGATGCATCAGTAGTAAGCTCGAATGGTTTACTATAATCCGGTTGAAAAAGTTCGACTTGTTCTTTCAAATAATTTTTTAAAATTCTAATCGCTTCTAATGCTGAATCATTCAGATTTAACTTAATATTTTTACTTTGTTTTTTGTTTACTTTACCGTTATCTCCTCGTAAATATAATGTCAGGGGCTTGGCTATGCTTGCGTATCCTTTTATAAACTTACGATAGTAACCTGTAAGACCTAAAAATCCTCTCAAATCCTTTACCGTTTGTGGGACTGGAAAATTTTCTATAGCTGCTATTTTCTCAGGGTTCGTAGTGATTCTACCATGTCTGATTATGTGACCTAAGTATTCTACTTCTTCTTGAAAAAACTTACTTTTCTCATCAGATATTTTTAATGTGGCTTTATTGAGTACGTCGAATACTTGACTTATGTGCTGTATATGTTCTTCCTCAGATGAAGAATATATCAATACGTCATCAATGTAAACGTGTACGAATTTACCTACAAAGTCTCTCAAAATGTCGTCCACGCATCTCTGAAATATGCTTGGTGCATTTTTGAGCCCGAAAGGCATTCGTTTAAAATGATATTTTGCGCCATTTATAGCAAAAGCTGTTTTTTCTTTATCATCTGCTTTGATTTTAATTTGGTGGAAACCTGACTCCAAATCTAACGTTGTAAAGTACTTGGCTTTACCTAAATTTTGAATTGTCATGTTGACATCCGGAATGGGGTATCTGTCTGTTACAGTGTGAGCGTTAAGTTTTTGGAAATCAACAACCATGCGCCGTTTTGGTTTTCCTTTTTCGTCCAAACCTTTTTTAGGTACTGTCCATATGGGACTGTTATAAGGACTATGGCTTTTTTCTATTATATCGTCATGTAAGAGTTTCTGTATTTCTTTGTTTACGAATTCGTTATCTGCTATGGGATATGGATATTGTTTAACATAAACCGGATTATCATTGGTCGTCCTAATGCTTGCTTCTATAGTATCTGTAAAGGGTAACGGTCCTATGCTGTTATTAATCTTCATCAGTCTATCTATGTCTGCTTTATAAATATTATTTTCCCCAATTATGTAATTAATTTTCTGAATAGATTCGACACTGCTTATGGTAGTTAGAGTCATATTACTGAAATTTATTTCCGCGTTTAAAACTTTAAGTCCTTCATATCCTAATATCATATCAAAAGACTGAATATCCTCTAATTCAAAAAATGTTATATTTTTCTTTAATATCTTAACTACTTTCTTTGTATCTACCATAGAATAACCATGCATTGTTTTTATTTTTATAGGTTTAATTTTAATTTTTTCGCTAGAATCGCATTTTCTATTAATGTAATTATGGGTTGCACCAGTATCAATAAGAATTTTATAAATTTTCTTAGAAATAATACTAGTTAAATTTAAGCAGGGCAACCCGTCTACTAGTTTAAATGATCTATTCTTATGTTATTATTTACCATACATTCCGTTTCATCTGCTTCTGCATATGTACTGCTGACATCGTCTCTGCGTTGTTGTCGGGAGTTATTTACTCTCTGCTGCTTGAAGTTCTGCTGATAAGATCGTTGCGGTCTGTTGTGTGTGTTGAAACTCCCGCTGTGTTCACGTTTCGCTGGTGGATTATATACATCGGGTTTGTATTGATTCCAATTTTGTCGCTGTGCATGTACAATTTGTCTCGAGTTTATCTCCATCGGCTGTGGTCCGTCATTTCTCTTGAAAGGGTTTAGGCGTGGTCCTTGATTGTGTTGCTGCATATTATCGTATTGCTTCTGGGGTTGATAATTCGTTGTTTGGCTCGAATAATTTGGTCTTCTTTCGTTTCTGCGTTCATGTGGCATATTTTTGTGGTGCTTATCTTGAGTGAGATGTAAATGCCTGTGCACATTATCATGTTCTATTCTGCGAGCAATTGCGAATGCGTGTTCTAGATCATTTATTGTAGCTGAATATAATGATCCTCTTGTAAAGTTGTCACTCATACCATCAATGAATATACGAACTGCGTCGTCGTTAGCATTTTTAATTAGTCTGTCGATTATATTCGGCGGATCACCTGACATAGTGATTTTTGATATTATTAAATTGAGATTTTTATTTATCTCGTCGTGGTATTCAGACAGTGTGCTTCTTTTTTGCGTGATGGCTTTCATCATGTCTTGTAGCACGTATAGAGGTTCTTGATTAGAGTACGTATAATCTAATCTGTTACGTATCGCCTCAAAATTAAAAATTGTGTTATAATTAGTTAACACATTCGCGGCTGCACCCTGTATTTTACTTTTCACTATAGTCAATGCTGCTGCGTACTTACTGTGTGTTTTGAAGTTTTTAATGCTGTCCATTAATCTGGATGCTTCTTCGCGCCACGACCGATAATTTGATTGATCGCCGTTGAAAATAGGTAGGCTTTTAAATGCGTCTAACTGTATTTCACTACCATCTGTATATGTGGTTCTTATTTCCTCTAGCACAGGTATGTTTGGTACTATGCCTAATCCAGATTTTACTTCATTTAGTTTTGTTTCTAAATTAGTGTTTATTTGATTTTGGTTAGTTATTATTGCTGCTAACCTTGCATTCTCTGTGCGTGTGTGCTCTAGGGTTTGTGTTACTGTGTTGCACCTGGTTTCTAAAGCTTCTAATCTTGCCATTAATACTGCGAGTTGTTCCATTTTGAACTCGTGTCTGTTGTCGTCGAATTTGTGTGTTTTTTTTCTCCACATATACACTTTCACTGAATTGCTTTGCTGCTTCGTACGAAGAAGCTATATTTGTACCTGCTATGCTAGGTAATTCTTGTAACCGGTAACGCGAGTGTTCTGTTTATACTAGATTTCACTACTTGTTCCCGAGGTCCGCTCGATTGAAGTTAAAAAGTATATTTAACCTCCTGGCAGGATCGCCAATTAAAACACTTGTTTCTTACTTTTAAAATTAAACAATATTTATTTGGAACTATGTCCTTTATTATTGAAATACTTTTTACTAATTCTAAAAGGAGCTTAAGGCTACTATGTAGTTACAATAAGACTATTGATAAATTCATCATACAGTCGTATTTATATACTTTTCTTATCTATCTACAAGGAGACCCAAGCGTACAATCGTCTTGCTTGATAATGAAGAAGAGATAATATTCCAACATTGTATACAAACGATATTATCTCTTTTACATATGTTATCATTGTAGCGTTGTGTGCAAGACTGTACTAGAGACTAAAGATATCATTGAATACAAATAATGTTATCTTTTTTCTCAATATGTTTTGCTATGGATACTTAACTCGCGCACTAAAGGGGTTATGAATACCCTTATAATGATTAAACACAGTGCGAGCAATTAGGAAATGAGGATAGGATTAGAAAGGAGAAACCGATGCACATTGGTTTTGAATGTCTGCAGACTGTAATGAGTGGAAAATACTGTGTCTGGTAAAGCATTCCACATTCGCGTAGTGCGGCTAAAGAAAGAATCTCTGTACTTAACAGTACGTCCGAAATTGGGCTCAAGGGTAAACTGATGGGCATTACTAGCAGTACGGGTATTACGGTTGAATTGTTTAAGGGGAGGAATGCAACTGGCTATTTCACTAGAGCATTGTTGATAAAAATAACGATAAAACAATGACAGGCATGAGACCTTGCGGCGGTATTCAAGAGAAGCAAATGTCTCAGTAAGAGAACGATCTCCTATCATTTTTAAAGCTCTTTTTTCAATTCTATCCAGAAGACTCAAGTACGTTATTGGGGCTCCAGCCCAAATATAAGAGTTATACTCAAGTTTAGGACGAATAAAAGCTTTGTAAATTGTAGCCAGATCAGAAGGGGTAAAAACTTCTTGCATCGTCGGAGAAAACCTAAACACTTAGCAGCATTTTTGGCGATGTCAAATATATGATCACTCCACAGCAAGTGGTTTGTGATGCACATACCTAGGACCGATAGTTGTTCAATCTCCTCGATGCAAGTACCACTTATGGATAGTGGCATTGGGGGAGGGTTACGCTTTTGCGACAGTAGGCAGCATTGAGTTTTCGAAGCATTAAATTCTACACGGTTTTTAAATCCCCATTGAACAATGCTGTCAAGATCAGAATTTAATGAGCTTATCATACGCTGCCGTTGATAGTCCACATCCGAAGAACAAGGATGAGAATCTAAAAACGAATATGAAAAGCAGAGGGTACTGTCATCAGCGAAACAATGTAGTGGGTTAGAAGTTTCAGACAAAAGATCATTTATAAAAATAAGGAAGAGCGTCGGAGACAAAACGGAGCCCTGGGGCACACCAGCGTTTATTTTGTGGATATCAGATTTGAACCCGTCCAATACTACTTGAATTGAACGGTCCGAAACGTAATTTCTAACCCAACAAAGAAGAGATTCATCAATACCAAAAGCACGCATTTTCGATAAGAGAGCTTGATGCCAAACTCTATCAAATGCCTTTGAAATATCAAGTGCAATAATCTTACTTTCTCCAAAACGATGAAAAGATTTATTCCACTGTTCGGTGAGATAAACCATGAGATCACCAGTGGACCTATTGCAACGAAAGCCATACTGCCGGTCATTAAGAAGCTTCCGTTCTTCAAGATATTTCTTAAGCTGAAAATTGATCAGCGTTTCCATGACCTTGGAAAGAAGGGACGTAAGTGCAATTGGACGATAGTTAGAGGGGGAGGAGGATTCACCTTTTTTAGGGACAGGCTGGACAAATGCAGTTTTCCATCCACTCGGAAAGAGACCAGTAGAATAGGACAGATGGAAAAGCTTACGCAGTGGTTTTGCCAGCGTTGAAGAACACCTCTTCAGAACAATAGCGGGGATACTATCCTGGCCAGCGGATTTGTGAATGTCAAGATCTTTTAGGACTCTAGCAACTGAACGAGTGCGAAAGAAGATTCGTCCCATAGAATCGTTTACGCTTTGAAGTACAGGAGGAGTCATGTCACTCATTGGCAGCATCGAATTAACAGCAAACTGTGCTGCAAGCAGATTGGCTTTATCAATCGAGCTTACAAAAGGAGTGTCATTGGAAACGAGCGTAGGAACTGACGATGACGTAGTGTTGCGCACATTTTTTACAAATGACCAAAAATTTTTACTACCTTTGGGACATTGTAGTATTTTTTGCCTTAATTTCTGGTCATGCAAAAATTTAATGCGTCGAATATGTCCGTTACAATTCTTTCTAGCTTGTTTGAACTTATTCCGGTTTTCCTCAGTAGGGTTGGCTTTATAAATCCGGAAACTTACATCTTTGATCCTAATAACCTCTTTACAGCTCGAATCAAACCATGAGTTTTCTTTAGGTTTGATAGATTTTACCCTATTCGGGATAAAATTTCTCATTCCTAAAAGAATTAAGTTTGTAACCATATCTGTGCTGGAATCCACGTCACTATCGAGGAAGCATAGTGACCAGTTAAAGTTCCTGAAGAAGTCGTTGAGACCGTTCCAGTTGGCCTTCTCATATTGCCATACGGTTCTCGTAGGGTTTTTCTCTTTAACTGGGGTTTTTTGACATGAGAAATTAGCAGATATGACACAATGGTCTGATGTGCCTAGAGGCGGTTATACACTAATCGTATATTTATTAGGATCAGAGGTAAGAAACAAGTCTAGAGTGTTGGCGGACTGACCTGCAACGTCAGGAATCCGAGTCGGCTCATCAACTAACTGAGTCAGGTGGTTTAACTCAGCAAAGATCTCGACATACCTTCCTTCGGGTGTTGTCTGACCAGAATAGCGCAGCCACGAAGAATTGTGAACATTGAAATCGCCCGTAACAACGATCTCACTGTGCGAAAAGTGGGATACAATTCTCTGGATAGAGTCGGACAGCGCATCGAATTCGTTGGAAGTCGAATTACTATCCAAACTTGGGCTACGATAAATAAAACATGTGTGGATGATGCGCCTTTGGACGGTGAATTTAAACCACATATAATTAAAATTTGTGTTGGTGCACTGACCATATTGTGGTAGAAGTTGATAGGCAACATCATTCCGTACATATACGGCTAGACCATGGTGAGAAAAGAATAAAGGCACTAAGCTATAACCGTAAAGGTTAAACTCCGAGTGGTCAGTGGTTTCACCAACCTGAGTTTCGCTTAGTGCCAAAATAGCTGGCCTGTTCAAAACAGTATGAACGTACGCAGCATGGAAATTTTTCCTAAGCCCACGAATGTTGCTATAATGAACACTGAACTTACCAGCCATCACAATACACAAAAACACAAAAAAAAACCATAACAAGACAGTTAACTATGAAGCAAATTCATTTTGGACACTAAAACTTCACAGTTGTAATTTACCATTAGTGTTATGCCTTAATGGCAAATTAAAACTGATCCGCTCCTGAACCCCAAAAAAAATTTAACCGCAATTTATCTAGTTATCATTTCACATAGTCTATTGCCGCACTGTATGATATGTATATACCAGCAGTACTTGCAGTGGCTATGCGAAACAATTGTGGGCGAAGGTGGAACAGAGAGGGAGGGGAGCACAAGGAAGACTCGTTGTGTTGTTTTTTATTTTATTTTTCTTTATATTGATAGATGAATGTGCACTGCACTGCACTGAAGAAACTTGGTTATTATATTTGGCAATTTTTTTTTTTTTTTATTATTGCACACGCGGCGCGTAGGTTTCTTTATTTTGATTTAAGTTTTATGTGATTGAAAAAAAGGAGGTGGAATTTATGTGTTTATTTATTATTCTGTTTTATTTTATCAACACAGCAGAGACAATTGTACTACGCTCCCGAGCGTGCGCTCACGGTGAGATGTAGATCGGAACTTTCACTTACTTAACTTTTTTAACAAAATGTATTCATTTTTATGTTTTTTGACCTCTGTATATGAATATACTTATAAGTTGGTTTATGGGCTGTAGGTCCTACAGCCCATAAACCAACTTATAAGCAAAATGTATTCAACCAACACCTTTCCATCAAATTGGAAAACAGCAATTCTGATCCCAATTCTCAAAAAAGGGAAAAATCCTAATTCAACATCAAGCTATCGCCCCATAGCTCTGACAAATTGCTTATGCAAGATTTTAGAAAGGATGATTAATAAACGTTTGAAATGGTTCCTAGAAAGCAATAACAAAATAAGTTGCTTTCAATCAGGCTTTAGGCAGGGTCGTTCTACATCAGATAATTTGATTTTCCTCGAGTCTGAAGTTATGGAAGCCTTTGCATCTAATATATTCGTCCTATCTACCTTTTTTGATATCAAAAAAGCATATGATATGGTATGGAAACGTAAAATTGTCGAGGAATTGTTGAAAATGGGACTTAAAGGAAATCTCGTTCATTTTGTCAACAATTTTCTACGAGATCGTACTTGTTATACGGTCCTAGGAAAGAATATGTCATCAACTCAAAAAATGGAAAACGAAATCCCCCAATGATCTGTTTTGAGTGTTACCTTTTTTATTATCGTTGTAAATAACATTTTTTCTAAAATCAAATCTCATGATAAAGTAACTATGTATGCTGATGACCTTATGATATTCGCTACATCTTAGTACCTGGACGAACTAAAAAGAACTCTACAACACGCTTTAGATAAACTAAGTGAATGGTGTAACGAAACTGGATTTCAATTTTCAGAAAATAAGACAAAAGCCATGCTATTTACTAGAAAAATTAAAAATATTTACTATCCTGACCTAGTTTTGACCCATAAATTGATAACATATACAAAAGAACATACATTTTTAGGCATGATTTTCGACTCTAAATTAAACTGGAACCAACACATAGCACATATAAAAACGAAATCTTCAAGAGCTTTAAATCTTCTCAAAATTCTTGCAAATGCTACTACGGATCAGACAGAAAACTTCTTCTAAGACTCCATAATATGGTTGTGCTCCCAATTATAGATTATGGAAGTTTTCTTTATAGTTCAACTAACAAGTTAAATCTTAGAAAATTAGACTCTATACATAACACTGGAATTCGAATTTGTAAAGGTGCCTACCGCACAAGCCCCATTTCTAGCATTATAGGCAAATTTCGTTTTACACGGTCAAGGTTCTCGCCTTTAAAAACCATATGCTAAACGAAAAGCTTTTAGATGAAGAAATTTTCAACAAATTTTAAACGAGACCAATAAGATTTCAATCCTGTATAACTCGATCAAAAATTACACTTTATAGACTTCAAATTCCCTTAGACCACAATTTTGATAAAACAAAATTTCAGAGATATCCTCCATGGCAAAACAAAAATTTCAAATTCGACCTATCTCTTACCAAATTTAATATAAAAGAAATCCTTAAAGAGCAGTTCAAGTCAACTTTTTTGGAGCAATTAGACTCAAAATATACAGATTTTCAAGAATGTTATACTGATGGTTCTGTTTTAAATGGGCAATCCGGATGTGCGTTTAAATTTAATTCGGTAGAATGCTTACATAAACTCTTAGAAAATACAAACATTTTGTCTGCAGAGCTGTATGCAATACTTAAATCATTAGAATATTTTGAAAAAAGTGACATCTCTAAGATATTAATTTGTTCGGACTCATTATCTGCACTCCAGACCATTCAACAACTTTATACAACAAACTCAACTGCAATAAAAATAAAAGACTTATTACATAAAATGCTAGACAAGAAGTTCGTATTTTTCTGGATACCTGGACATTTAGGATTGGGTTTTAATGAAGAGGTTGGTATTGTTGTTATATTGTACTCTTTGTACTATAGAATGTCAGTTTTTATTACTGACCATTCTGTTAATTTTCATTGAATGTGTTTGAACAACAACAACAACTTAAAGGCGCTACCACCAATTTTAAACGAATTTTATTTACTCGTTTACGAATATTATTATTCGTTTTTTTCTATCTTTGGCTGGAGATGAAGATGTTGATTGTTTAGCGAAAAAATCAACCCTACAATCCCTGGACAAAAATTTTCTTTTTCAATACAAGGATTTAAAACAACTTATTAGAAAACAAATCAAAATCGAATGGAATACCAAATGGATCTCGCAACCATACTTGTTATACGGTCCTAGGAAAGAATATGTCATCAACTCAAAAAATGGAAAACGAAATCCCCCAATGATCTGTTTTGAGTGTTACCTTATTTCTTATCGTTGTAAATAACATTTTTTCTAAAATCAAATCTCATGATAAAGTAACTATGTATGCTGACGACCTTATGATTTTCGCTACATCTAAGAACCTGGACGAACTAAAAAGAACTCTACAACACACTTTAGATAAACTAAGTGAATGGTGTAACGAAACTGGATTTCAATTTCCAGAAAATAAGACAAAAGCCATGCTATTTACTAGAAAAATTAAAAATATTTACCATCCTGACCTAGTTTTGACCCATAAATTGATAACATATACAAAAGAACATAAATTTTTAGGCATGATTTTCGACTCTAAATTAAACTGGAACCAACACATAGCACATATAAAAACGAAATCTTCAAGAGCTTTAAATCTTCTCAAAATTCTTGCAAATACTAACTACGGATCAGACAGAAAACTTCTTCTAAGACTCCATAACATGGTTGTGCTCCCAATTATAGATTATAGAAGTTTTCTTTATAGTTCAACTAACAAGTTAAATCTTAGAAAATTAGACTCTATACATAACACTGGAATTCGAATTTGTACAGGTGCCTACCGCACAAGCCCCATTTCTAACATTTTAGCCGAGAGCGAACAGTTTTCACTTGCGTTTCGCCGTGATAAGCAAATTTCGTTTTACACGGTCAAGGTTCTCGCCTTTAAAAACCATATGCTAAACGAAAAGCTTTTAGATGAAGAAATTTTCAACAAATTTTAAACGAGACCAATAAGATTTCAATCCTATATAACTCGATCAAAAATTACACTTTATAGACTTCAAATTCCCTTAGACCACAATTTTGATAAAACAAAATTTCAGAGATATCCTCCATGGCAAAACAAAAATTTCAAATTCGACCTATCTCTTACCAAATTTAATATAAAAGAAATCCTTAAAGAGCAGTTCAAGTCAACTTTTTTGGAGCAATTAGACTCAAAATATACAGATTTTCAAGAATGTTATACTGATGGTTCTGTTTTAAATGGGCAATCCGGATGTGCGTTTAAATTTAATTCGGTAGAATGCTTATATAAACTCTTAGAAAATACAAACATTTTGTCTGCAGAGCTGTATGCAATACTTAAATCATTAGAATATTTTGAAAAAAGTGACATCTCTAAGATATTAATTTGTTTGGACTCATTATCTGCACTCCAGACCATTCAACAACTTTATACAACAAACTCAACTGCAATAAAAATAAAAGACTTTTTACATAAAATGCTAGACAAGAAGTTCGTATTTTTCTGGATACCTGGACATTTAGGATTGGGTTTTAATGAAGAGGTTGGTATTGTTGTTATATTGTACTCTTTGTACTATAGAATGTCAGTTTTTATTACTGACCATTCTGTTAATTTTCATTGAATGTGTTTGAACAACAACAACAACTCACTATCTGCACTCCAGACCATTCAACAACTTTATACAACAAACTCAACTGCAATAAAAATAAAAGACTTATTACATAAAATGCTAGACAAGAAGTTCGTATTTTTCTGGATACCTGGACATTTAGGATTGGGTTTTAATGAAGAGGTTGGTATTGTTGTTATATTGTACTCTTTGTACTATAGAATGTCAGTTTTTATTACTGACCATTCTGTTAATTTTCATTGAATGTGTTTGAACAACAACAACAACTTAAAGGCGCTACCACCAATTTTAAACGAATTTTATTTACTCGTTTACGAATATTATTATTCGTTTTTTTCTATCTTTGGCTGGAGATGAAGATGTTGATTGTTTAGCGAAAAAATCAACCCTACAATCCCTGGACAAAAATTTTCTTTTTCAATACAAGGATTTAAAACAACTTATTAGAAAACAAATCAAAATCGAATGGAATACCAAATGGATCTCGCAACCAACAACAAACAAATTCCGTTTTATAAAAGATCAATTAGATAACCCACTAGATTCAATAGATTATCTAACTCGAAAGGAAGCTACGATAATTACAAGAATAAGAATAGGACATACTAGACTAACTCATGATTATTTATTCAACCAACCCAACGAGCTCCCTAGACGTGCTTGCAGTGAAGTTCTATCTATAAGACATATTTTTGAGAGTTGTGCCTTAACAGCACAAGATAGAAACACTTTTAAAATCCCAAATATACAAATTTTAAACCAGAATGATTTAGACTCTTTGAAAAGGTGCATTAATTTTCTTAAACAAATCCGACTTTGCAATAAAATTTAGATTGAACCCTTTTTAATTTATTATGAAATAAAATCAACTTTTCTATATAATAAACATGTAAATCTTCTATAACAAACTGAATTCATCTTTTTATTATCCATTTGTATTATTTATCTTAGTCTAAAACGCTTTAATATAAATCTAATCATTGTTAAATATGTCATTATTGTTCAAGAAATTTAATCATTTGTAAAATATTTTATTATTGAACAAGAATATATTTTATATTACCCTATAATATTAAACCTTACTTTTAAGAAAACAATGTACTTTTAAGAAAACAATGTACAAATAATGTTATAGGGCCTTAAAAACCTATTTTGAGTTATGAGGCCTCATCAAATTCTTTAATAATTAAATGAATAACTATAGACCCATTTCTAAATTGTCATGTGTTCCAAAGCTTTTTGAACAGGTTGTATGTGAAAGCCTTTCATTTTTTGGTAAAAACATTATTTGTAAACAACAACATGGCTTTGTGCAGAAAAGTTCTACTGTTACAAACCTTCTTCCCCAGGGAAGTCATTTGGGCCCATTCTTATTCATTCTTGCTATAAATGACGTTGCATCTTGTATACGCTTTAGTGAGATTCTCATATTTGCAGATGATATGAAAATGTTTAAAACAATCAAATCTCCTAATGACCACAATCTTCTGCAGGCTGATGTCAATAATTTCAGTGTATGGTGTTATAAAAACGGCCTAACTCTTAACCCTAAAAAATGCCAAACAATGACCTTCTCAAAGAAAAGATCCTCAAGTTTCTTTGAATATTGTATATCTCAAAATAAAATCTGTCGCGTGGTTAGTTTAAAAGACTTAGGTGTAAATTTTAGTGCTAATCTAGAATTTTCTGAACATATTAATTTTATGGTAAATAAAGCGAACTCTATGCTTGGATTCATAAAACGGTTGGCAAAAGAATTTAACAATCCGTACGTCACTCTCTCACTCACAAATGCTACGTTAGGCCTCATCTTGAATATGCCTCACAAGTATGGACTCCTTTTTATGAAATCCATAAGAACCGTATAGAATCAGTGCAGCATAAGTTTATTCGTTTTGCTCTTAAAGGCCTTACTTGGGCCGATCCTTATAATCTGCCACCTTATGAACATCAGATACAGCTTTTGCAGATTCAATCTTTATACCAACGAAGGGTAAATAATGATTTAATTTTTCTTCATCAACTTATCAGCGGACAAATTGATGCTTCGGACCTGTTAGCTTCTATTGGCTTAAACTACCGCGGAGGGTCTTACCACCTACGAAGATCTGAACTTTTGAATATTGAACTCAACAGAACTAATTTTGGCATGCATGAGCCTCTCACACGGATGAGTAAGTTTTATAACTTGAATGAGAGCCTTATAGACTTTAATTTAAATAAAAATAATTTAAAAACTCTCTTTAGAACCAGTGCTCCACGATCATAATTGTTTCTGTGTTGTATTGTAATAATGTATTTATGTT
This sequence comes from Baccha elongata, assembly GCA_951217065.1. NCBI lineage: Eukaryota > Metazoa > Arthropoda > Insecta > Diptera > Syrphidae > Baccha > Baccha elongata. The sequence continues at coordinate 749,394 of CATNUY010000153.1, forward strand.
CTATTTATGTGCATGTGTTTTTGTTTTTGTACCTTTGTGCTTACTAACAACTAACACCTGCACTAAGTGATGAGCCAGTGGGACACATTATATGTGTTGGCAAATCTTTCTTTCATATGTTGATGCTTGCTTTAAGCTCCATTTGAAAATAGATCTGATAGTGTAAGGTAGATCGCTTGAAGGTGCCACGAAGTGATAGGTTTCGTTCTTACACGCGAACCTAAATTATAAAACAACACGATATTAATTATTTACTGAAGGCAATGCGAAATTCCAATTCAGAGAAAAGTTTCCCAGAAAGTCCCACGAATATTACTTTATCAAGGTTTTCAAAAATCAGAGTTTAAAGTGCAACGCACGTCCCAAAGCAATTCTCAAAAACAACAAAAAATTAATTTAGAATAAAATATTTAATTTAAAAAGCTGTGAACAAATTTGATTAATGAAATATGTTTCAATATAGTTATAGTTAAATAGGTTTCAATATAGTTATTTAAAGTTATTAAAATATAAATAATTTTATGTTATCAAAATAAGTTGCACCCTTTCCTTCATTTATTTGAAAGAAATTTAAGGGTTGATTTAGTCAGCAGATTAGGGTTCCTACAGACGTGTATAAACTAAAGGGTATTGGTAGGTACTTGTTTTCACAACGTAGATAGTACCTTTATTTATTTCGTATTTTATCCGAAAATCCTGTTTAAATTTCAGCAGTTGTTTCGTTATGTCAACGCGATTTAAAAAAATGAAATTTTAACTCAACGTGGTTCTTACTTAGGTTTCTTTATCTTTCACGTTAGTATTTCAGGTAATTATTTCAGCCTATTATTCAAATCATATTCAGGATTACGTTTCCCATATAAGAAGTTAACGGAAACGAAAAGAAAAACTTTTCCTTCTTGAAATTGGTTCTTTTACAATGATAAAACTAATTCGCACTTAATCTTCAGATATTGACTTCAGGTCAAACCATTAATAAATAACACTTATTTGTTTCTATTTTTTATTGTATTGTTGTATTGTTTCATTCTTGAAATTTTATTAATTCGGACGGATAGACTTTACGTGGCGCTACATTTAGTGCGTAGGTACTATTCAAAAGTATAAACTTTAATTTTTAACGTCTCAGTGTAGTTTCAAAAATTGTCTTTAAATTGAACTTCATCAATTGAGTATTTCTCAAGAATAATCACACTGGACTTTATTTTTAGTTTCGGAGTGCATTCTCCAATTAGAATTTAAAATTCTCGATTCAAAAATAATTGTTGAAACTTGACTTTAATTATTACACTGGAGTGTAATTTGAAATTTAGTAAATTATGTTCTCAACAAGTGAGGATCTTTCCAAAATGTTTAAAATTTTTATCTTTAATTACAGCCTTGAAGTTTTAATTTACTTTAATCTTAATAAAACTGATCTCTAGGATTTAAAATCATCGAGTAAGTATCTTTAACCACAAAATTAATTATTTTCTAATCAATAGTTATCATTAGCAAATTTATAGGTAAGTATTTTCTCATCTACGTAGGTATCATAACATAAGGTAAGTATCTTTTTAAATTGTTATCATTCCGTATAACAATTGTAATATAATTGTTGCTGCTTGAATAAGCCATTTATAGTAATACCTATTAATACAAAATTGCATTTAATTTTTCCTTTTTGCCAATCAACCATATATTACCCTATATACAAAGCTAATTTAGATTACCTAACGAATAACAAAAAAACAGTAGCATCATGCCATCGAAATAGCACCGTTTTCATTTTTGCACCTAATTCGCATCATCACCAAGCAACAGCATTGAATATAGCAGCAACCAACACAGCAGGTACAAAGGCACACCCTTCAAGAACATTTTTGTCAACATCATCGATGTCGATCCCAAATAGCGGCACTTGCGACCGACAACGACGACGATGAGCTATCTGCACTAGCATCATTGCCTTGAGTTTCATCATCATAACGGCCGCTCCAAAGTAGCGGTAGTTGCGACCAGCGACGACGACAAGCTGTCTAGTGCATTTGAACTATCGCCCTTTGAACATTATTCATAGTCATCTGATGTCGTTCCCGAATAGCGGTGGTTATTTCTATACTTCAACGAGTGCAACAAAAATTCCATTGTAAGATGTTATTATATAAAGCTCATATTTTAGGAAAAAACACACGGTCCACTATTAGCAGTCACCTTGATGATACAATAAAAATTATCAATATTTCTTCAATAGTATTCTTTGCATTTTATTTCAATTGGAAAGCATTTTCGTTTGTTTTTGCTCCCTCGCACTAAATTATTGCAAATAAATATTCGGCTAAAAAGCTAGCCACATCAATAATCTTCAAAATTTCTTTTTGTTTATAGGAGCTCTTATAAAACAACTTAAATAAATTTATTAAAGTCAGAATACTTTTCTGGATTTCATACTATAGATGATTATCTGCTGCATATACTGCTATTTATTTTCTTACATATACTGCTACATATACTGCTATATACATATACTGCTACATGGATCCCACGTCGTACGGTAGTTTTATCGCTCGATGAAGGTATATAATTAATTTATAATTAACGGTATCCCTCGCTAAGTTATGCATAAAGATGGCTTTATTTAAAGATGGTCCAGCGGTCTAACACTGATATTCATTCAGATCTCGTCCAAGGGGCTGTAGTTCTTGTCTGTCCAGCTATGTCGAGAGCTTCTACTGTTGTCTGAGATACGGGATGTCTTCTCTTGATGGGGGTCCAGTATCTTCCTTCCAAAAATTTCTCCTAGACTTAATTGGATGATGATCTGATGTCGTCACTGATAAACCTAGGTTAAGTTCGAACCTCTTTATAGCTATTGTGCACTATAAGATGCTTAAAGATGTTCGCTTGATGACTGAGATAAATAATCCCTCGAAGATGGTGTTTTCGGCGTCAGAAATATGCATATCGTAAAATATGTCCGTGACAAAACCTGAATTTGCGGAAGGATTCGTTGACGTTTGATTGAAATTTAGCCCCATTAGACTCCTAATACATTTATATATGCATTAGATTAATACATAACATCTCTTTAACAAAAAAAAAACTGGCAATAGTGAGTTTGGGTAATTTATGTGCATGAATTGTGACAAATTGTGTGGTGTGATGCTTCGCAGTTGAGTGTGCTCTTTGGAGCAGATTCCTACAAGTATTATGCCTCCATTATTCCCTCGGAATGCTCGTTTACAACTTATGTATGGAAATACAGAAAATGACCTTAGCTTTTTGACTAATCTACTAAAGAATATTGAGCGGTCTTGAATCTGGCGATCATTCTGCTCTTTGGTTTTACCTATTTATAACTGAATATCTCTACAGATAATCTGATGGAACTTCTTTGCTTTTTATAGTTAATCTCAAAAGAAAATTATATTATTTTTACCTGGTTTTTCGGATGATCTTAACTTTGTTTTTCGTTAAAGTTGCTCTCCACGATCACTCTTATGAAGGTGATGCACTTCGAGTGGGCTTTCAAGGTAAGTATATTTTTCGTTTTCGTTCGTGTTTTGTTGTATGTATCTTCCTTACGTGGTAAGAATATTATGTTTGTTTTATTTTCAGGTCGAGGTAAGTATTTGTATGTAAGTTTATTTTTGTATTTTAATTTTTAAAGGTTTATTGGTAAGTATGTCTAGGTACCTATTGTTTGTATAACTCATCATCGTTTAGATGTCGGTAAACTTTTAAGTTACGAAGTGTGTTATCAAATGTCATTTTGTTGTCTGTTCTATTAATAAAATGTGTAGATCGTATTTTGTTCGTAGGTGGTGGTTGTAGTGTAATCATGTAAGTATGTTCAGTTAATTTGTTAGTAAGGCCGTGTGTGAATTTAGTGAAATTGGCGAGCTGTGTAGCAAGCTAAATGGGTTAAAATTTGACGTTCAAAATAGATAGAAAAGATTGTATTTGTTTTTTTTTTTTTAATTGGGACCTACACAGGCGAATTGGTGAATGTAAACGCAAAATAGGCAAGAGTACTGAAAAACCATATAATATATATAAGTTTGAACTTAGGCAATTGAAAAATAAAATTGTATGTATTAATATTTTTTTTTGTGTGGTCTCATGGCGAAAACCTTAAAACAATTTCAAATCAAGATAAAATTGAAGACTTGTTAAAATCGAACATTTCCTTGTAATAATGCGCTGATATTTTAAAAAAATACAAATTATAAATATAAAAAATAATACTCAATAATACAATAATACTCAAACAAAAAACACTATCTAACCATAATATTCACATTGTAGCCATTTGTATAGATAGCCAAGCTGCAATTAAAGCAATTAACAGCTGCCTGGTGTCTTCAAAGATAGTTCATCAATGCAGAGCAGAGCTCTCAGGTTTCAGTGATAGTATAAAAATTTCTCTAGTATGGGTCCCAGGCCATAGCAACATCCAAGGCAATGAGCGAGCAGATGATCTTGCTATTAGGCAAGGATCAGCCCTTCTCGTCTCTCAGGCGGAATCAGTAGATCTTCCACTGGGCTTCGTGAAGGGCAGAATATATGACCATTTTCTTTCAGAATCAACAAAGAGATGGCAAGGTATGGCAACCTGTAAAATACCTAGAAAGATATGGCCAACCTATGACAAAAACAGATCGAATGATTCAATAAAACGAAACAGAATAGACACGGCCAGGGTCGTTGCAATCGTCACTGGCCATTGGCCAATAGGCGAACACGCAGCATAACTACGCATATCTTTTAACAGCTACTGCCGTAGTTGTAGAAATCCGCTGGAGAAGGAAACTATTGAGCATTTCCTCTGCCACTGTCCAGCCCTGGCTAGGTCTCACCTGCAGGCATTTGGTAGCTTGGACAACCTATACGTGCTGTCGAACAAAAGGATAAATGATTTTACCGTTTTCTCAACAGCACCAGTTGGCTCTAACAAACCAAGCAATATCTTGGTTTGTTATTACTTTCACCTTGGAAATTTTTGGAACTTCCCTTTAGGACTGGCTATTCGGACTAGCACTTACTCAATCTTTGGCAATAGCATCAGAGCACTGATAAATACCTGGTAGGTATAAACTGTCTTTGAACGGGCTTAGCCTCATATAGATCTAGTGTAAAGTTATTGGGCAGGCTCTCAGTCCAGATGGAACCACCAAGCACACAGTGTGAGCTAATTTCTTCCTTTGGGACTGCGGGCACAGACCAAAAACTGGTCCCCTTAGCTTTTCAAAGCACTCACTCACTTTCCATTTCAACTTTCACCTTTTAAGTTTCTGGAACTTAGCTTTAGGACTAGCTTTTCGGACTAGCACTTACTCTATCTTTCGGCGAAGGCATCAAAACACGAATTTACACCTGGCAGGTGTACCGCCTTTGAACGGGCCTAGCCTCATATAGATCTAGTGTAAAGTTAATTGCTCGACTCTCAGTCCAAATGGAACCACCCAGCACACAGTGTGAGCTGGGATCTTCCCTTGTGACTGCGGGCACAGACCAAAAACTGATCCCCTTAGCTTAACAGTCACTACCACTATATCACAAAAAATTAGGTCAAACGAGTTATGGTATCAAAACGGCGCTTTTCTGTGCTAATTGGGTTTTTTTCGGAACAGTTGTTCTGCGAAACCGCCATCTTACGTACCTTAATATAAATATAAAAAAATTCCTCAAATTGTTGTTTATTTTGCAAAAAAAAAAAAGAAAAAAGAAATATGTAATTGTTTTTTGTTTGATTCGAAATTTTAAACAGCTGTGAAAACTAGTGTCCATATACTGAATAATCAAACTATACATAATGGGATTTTGGATTGTTGTTTCAAAACATGAAATTAATTATGCAAAACCGAGAAAAATAAGAAAAAAAAATTGATATTTTTGTACATTTTTCAGACAGAATTTTTAACTTTGTGTCTTTCAAGTTGGATTTTGAATAAAGAATAACTAAATTGAAAAAAGAAAAACAATTTTTTTGTTCAGGGAAATTTCTTTAATCTTGAGGGAATTTAAGCCAAAGTAGTGATTGTTAAGAATCCTTTTTACCCCAATTCACACAGCAAATGACTAAATGTTATGCCAACTCGAACCAAATGTCAAAATTTAGTCGTGGTAGAAAATTTAACCCAAAATTTAAGCCTAAGTATGTTTATATTGTTACAGAGTCTTTGTTTTGTAATATATATAAAGGTGAAAATCGTCATTTTCGAAAAAGTATCTGTCAAGTTACTTGGTCTAACTATTTCTTGCATACATAAAATTAACTCAAATCCCTGGACATAATTGTAAACAACGTTATACACTAGTCGTTTTGTTTTTTTTTTTTTTTAATTGGGACCTACACAGGCGAATTGGTGAATGTAAACGCAAAATAGGCAAGAGTACTGAAAAACCATATAATATATATAAGTTTGAACTTAGGCAATTGAAAAATAAAATTGTATGTATTAATATTTTTTTTGTGTGGTCTCATGGCGAAAACCTTAAAACAATTTCAAATCAAGATAAAATTGAAGACTTGTTAAAATCGAACATTTCCTTGTTATAATGCGCTGATATTTTAAAAAAATACAAATTATAAATATAAAAAAATAATACTCAATAATACAATAATACTCAAACAAAAAACACTATCTAACCATAATATTCACATTGTAGCCATTTGTATAGATAGCCAAGCTGCAATTAAAGCAATTAACAGCTGCCTGGTGTCTTCAAAGATAGTTCATCAATGCAGAGCAGAGCTCTCAGGTTTCAGTGATAGTATAAAAATTTCTCTAGTATGGGTCCCAGGCCATAGCAACATCCAAGGCAATGAGCGAGCAGATGATCTTGCTATTAGGCAAGGATCAGCCCTTCTCGTCTCTCAGGCGGAATCAGTAGATCTTCCACTGGGCTTCGTGAAGGGCAGAATATATGACCATTTTCTTTCAGAATCAACAAAGAGATGGCAAGGTATGGCAACCTGTAAAATACCTAGAAAGATATGGCCAACCTATGACAAAAACAGATCGAATGATTCAATAAAACGAAACAGAATAGACACGGCCAGGGTCGTTGCAATCGTCACTGGCCATTGGCCAATAGGCGAACACGCAGCATAACTACGCATATCTTTTAACAGCTACTGCCGTAGTTGTAGAAATCCGCTGGAGAAGGAAACTATTGAGCATTTCCTCTGCCACTGTCCAGCCCTGGCTAGGTCTCACCTGCAGGCATTTGGTAGCTTGGACAACCTATACGTGCTGTCGAACAAAAGGATAAATGATTTTACCGTTTTCTCAACAGCACCAGTTGGCTCTAACAAACCAAGCAATATCTTGGTTTGTTATTACTTTCACCTTGGAAATTTTTGGAACTTCCCTTTAGGACTGGCTATTCGGACTAGCACTTACTCAATCTTTGGCAATAGCATCAGAGCACTGATAAATACCTGGTAGGTATAAACTGTCTTTGAACGGGCTTAGCCTCATATAGAACAGTTGTTCTGCGAAACCGCCATCTTACGTACCTTAATATAAATATAAAAAAATTCCTCAAATTGTTGTTTATTTTGAAAAAAAAAAAAGAAAAAAGAAATATGTAATTGTTTTTTGTTTCATTCGAAATTTTAAACAGCTGTGAAAACTAGTGTCCATATACTGAATAATCAAACTATACATAATGGGATTTTGGATTGTTGTTTCAAAACATGAAATTAATTATGCAAAACCGAGAAAAATAAGAAAAAAAAATTGATATTTTTGTACATTTTTCAGACAGAATTTTTAACTTTGTGTCTTTCAAGTTGGATTTTGAATAAAGAATAACTAAATTGAAGAAAGAAAAACAATTTTTTTGTTCAGGGAAATTTCTTTAATCTTGAGGGAATTTAAGCCAAAGTAGTGATTGTTAAGAATCCTTTTTACCCCAATTCACACAGCAAATGACTAAATGTTATGCCAACTCGAACCAAATGTCAAAATTTAGTCGTGGTAGAAAATTTTACCCAAAATTTAAGCCTAAGTATGTTTATATTGTTACAGAGTCTTTGTTTTGTAATAAATATAAAGGTGAAAATCGTCATTTTCGAAAAAGTATCTGTCAAGTTACTTGGTCTAACTATTTCTTGCATACATAAAATTAACTCAAATCCCTGGACATAATTGTAAACAACGTTATACACTAGTCGGCATAATTATTTTGACAAAAATGTAATGTTTCTTTCAACAATAATATTAAATAACGGTTAAAGTTTAAAGCTTAAAAATTGACAGTTATGTAAAGACTATGCTATGATGAGTACAAGCTGTACTTTCATCATTTATTCGGGTATAAGTCCAAAAATTATGTTTTGTAAGACGTCTGCGCATAGATATTTAGCTAATCGAAGTTTTTGCAGCAATTTGAATTTCAGCTTACGACTTTTAGGGGTCAATGGAGAGGTTTTAGCACAGTCCATTCACATTCGTATAGCAAAAATCCGAGAATTATACATTGGAACATTAGATTCTCTCTCCATAATACTTAATTCTGTAGATTTGTCATATTTTGCACAAAATTCAATCTGCATGAATTGGACATAATGATCTCATTCTCAAAACTTAAAATAAATTATGAAATCTTACAAAGTACGCACAAAAAAGATTTGTCAAAATATTTTTGCCACTAAAAAAAGCACTCTCAATCAAACAAAAGCCGCCCTTTTGCAAAAAACTTACCAAATGATTGAAATTAAACACTTGCTGATTCATCATAGCATAGTCTTTAAATAACTGCCAATTTTTAATCTTTAAACTTTACTAGTTAATTAATATTATCGTTGAAAGAAACATTACATTTTTGTCAAAATAATTATGCCGACTAGTGTACATCTAGTTTATTGACGTATGTATCGGCACGAGTACGATAACTTTGGCGCCAAGAATTGATAACTGTTTTTTGTAGAACAGATCAATACAATTTTTTAAATTGGGACCTACACAGGCGAATTGGTGAATGTAAACGCAAAATAGGCAAGAGTACTGGAAAACCATATAATATATATAAGTTTGAACTTAGGCAATTGAAAAATAAAATTGTATGTATTAATATTTTTTTTTGTGTGGTCTCATGTCGAAAACCTTAAAACAATTTCAAATCAAGATAAAATTGAAGACTTGTTCAAATCGAACATTTCCTTGTAATAATGCGCTGATATTTTAAAAAAATACAAATTATAAATATAAAAAAATAATACTCAATAATACAATAATACTCAAACAAAAACGACTATCTAACCATAATATTCACATTGTAGCCATTTGTATAGATAGCCAAGCTGCAATTAAAGCAATTAACAGCTGCTTGGTGTCTTCAAAGATAGTTCATCAATGCAGAGCAGAGCTCTCAGATTTCAGTGATAGTATACAAATTTCTCTAGTATGGGTCCCAGGCCATAGCAACATCCAAGGCAATGAGCGAGCAGATGATCTTGCTATTAGGCAAGGATCAGCCCTTCTCATCTCTCAGGCGGAATCAGTAGATCTTCCACTGGGTTTCGTGAAGGGCAGAATATATGACCATTTCCTTTCAGAATCAACAAAGAGGTGGCAAGGTTTGGCAACCTGTAAAATAACTAGAAAGATATGGCCAACCTATGACAAAAACAGATCGAATGATTTAATAAAACGAAACAGAATGGACACGGCCAGGGTCGTTGCAATCGTCACTGGCCATTGGCCAATAGGCAAACACGCAGCTAAACTGCGCATACATTTCAACAGCTACTGCCGTAGTTGTAGAAATCCGCTGGAGAAGGAAACTATTGAGCATTTCTTCTGCCACTGTCCGGCCCTGGCTAGGTCTCGCCTCCAGGCATTTGGTAGCCTGTTTCTCGACAACCTAAACGTGTTGTCGAACAAAAAGATTAATGATTTTACCGCTTTTCTCAACAGCACCAGTTGGCTCTAACCAACCAAGCAATATCTCTATTTCAACATTCACCTTGGAAGTTTTTGGAAATTCCCTTTAGCAATAGCATCAGAGCACTGATTAATACCTGTCTTTGTACGGGCTGTCTTTGAACGGGCTTAGGCTCATATAGATCTAGTGTAAATTTATTGGGCAGGCTCTCAGTCCAGATGGAACCACCAAGCACACAGTGTGAGCTAATTTCTTCCTTTGGGACTGCGGGCACAGACCAAAAACTGGTCCCCTTAGCTTTTCAAAGCACTCACTCACTTTCCATTTCAACTTTCACCTTTTAAGTTTCTGGAACTTAGCTTTAGGACTAGCTTTTCGGACTAGCACTTACTCTATCTTGTGGCGAAGGCATCAAAACACGGATTTACACCTGGCAGGTGTACCGCTTTTGAACGGGCCTAGCCTCATATAGATCTAGTGTAAAGTTAATTGATCGACTCTCAGTCCAAATGGAACCACCCAGCACACAGTGTGAGCAGGGTCCTTCCCTTGTGACTGCGGGCACAGACCATAAACTGATCCCCTTAGCTTAACAGTCACTACCACTATATCACAAAAAATTAGGTCAAACGAGTTATGGTATCAAAACGGCGCTTTTCTGTGCTAATTGGGTTTTTTCGGAACAGTTGTTCTGCGAAACCGCCATCTTACCTACCTACCTATAAATATAAAAAAATTCCTCAAATTGTTGTTTATTTTGCAAAAAAAAAAAGAAAAAAGAAATATGTAATTGTTTTTTGTTTGATTCGAAATTTTAAACAGCTGTGAAAACTAGTGTCCATATACTGAATAATCAAACTATACATAATGGGATTTTGGATTGTTGTTTCAAAACATGAAATTATTTATGCAAAACCGAGAAAAATAAGAAAAAAAATTGATATTTTTGTACATTTTTCAGACAGAATTTTTAACTTTGTGTCTTTCAAGTTGGATTTTGAATAAAGAATAACTAAATTGAAGAAAGAAAAACAATTTTTTTGTTCAGGGAAATTTCTTTAATCTTGAGGGAATTTAAGCCAAAGTAGTGATTGTTAAGAATCCTTTTTACCCCAATTCACACAGCAAATGGCTAAATGTTATGCCAACTCGAACCAAATGTCAAAATTTAGTCGTGGTAGAAAATTTAACCCAAAATTTAAGCCTAAGTATGTTTATATTGTTACAGAGTCTTTGTTTTGTAATAAATATAAAGGTGAAAATCGTCATTTTCGAAAAAGTATCTGTCAAGCTACTTGGTCTAACTATTTCTTGCATACATAAAATTAACTCAAATCCCTGGACTCTTCGTGCTCAATATGAGTGTGTACTACCAGATGGGGAAAACAAACTTTGCCGTCTTTTTACTATTATCTTTCCCATTATGTTTTTTTGTAGCTTACCATAAATGGAATGTGGATTTATGGACAATTGATGGTTTTCGTTTGCTATTGTGCTACACTGAGCAAAATTCGTTGAACTTTTTAGAGTAGGTAAACATTATCAAGTTTAGATGGATTTGTAGTGTTTATTTAAGATATTAATACTGTAAAATATAACACTTGAAGTGGTTTCCTTACAAAGCTTGCTCATTTTGCAAGACCTGTCTTGCACGATGAACGAGAAAAAGTAACACTGGCTATGGGCGCTAACCATACAGCAAGAAAAATAAATGAATAAAATAAGATTTTTCAAATTTCAGAATGTGATCCACGACAGCCCTGTGTCTAGTGCTACTCTAAATTTAAGTAAATCTATAGTGTTTTTGAGCCTTTTTCGTCCATCGTTCTGTTAAGATTATTGCCTACAATTTTAATTATCGTCGTCTTTATGAACTTTGGACACAATTTAGCGTTTTTATGTTTACTGGCTTCGGTTATGGTAAAATTCCTCCTTAATACTACATCTCCTATGTTGTACTTAATTAACCTGATCCTTAGATTATACACCTTCTCATATTGCTCATGTGCAAGGTTAAGAGCCGTTTTTAAATACGTATGAACTATGTTTATCCAAACTGTCTTAGTAATCCAGTCAATTTCCGACTGGTTTAATCCGCCTATCTTTCGTATCAACTTATAGTCAACTCCGTGTTCTATCATCCGATGTCCAAAGAGTGACAAATTGCTTACTGAAATCGGGATTGCGGAGTACTGGAGCAGTAGTTAGAGCTACTTTAATTTTGTCGACCGCCGTTAAGGCTTCTTTCCCGAAATTGAATTTAAACCCTTTCTTCAGAGTGTCTGAAATTTTACCTGCCACCCCCGAGAAATTTTCAATTTTCTCCGGTACCAACCAGTCATTCCTAAGAATCGCCGTAGTTGACGAACCGGAAAATCTATGATGGCAGACATTTTTCAGATCCACGCTCGAAATGAAACGTGTCCCTGAAAGTCGTGCAAGCAGTCCTTCGATGTGAGCAATAATTGGACTCGCATTTTTCTTGGTCACACTGTTGACTTTCCGAAAGTCCAGGAATAGGCGATTCTTCTCGGGCTTCCTCACCAAAACAACTGGTGAGGACCATACACTGGAGCTTTCTTCAATCACACCCAAGGAAAGCATGCGGTCCAATTCCGCGTAAACTAGGCTTTGTACCACTGGCGATATGGGATAATGACGTTGTTTAATTGGTGCCGCGTCTACCGTATCGATCACATGTTCCAGCAAATGAGTCCTTCTGAACCCCTTAGATGTGCGCAAAAGACGGTGTTTGACACTATTTGGAACAGAGCCCAAAAATCCACTCCTTAATAAAGCTCTTGTGGAAGGGCAGGCACTATGTATAAATCTAATGGAAGAAGTTTATCCTTGAACTGGATTTTTGCGTTAACCACCCCTATCACTGGCTGTTTTCGACCATCGGCCGTAGAAATGTCGGTGTTGAATTTTTTGTATGGGATGTTCAATTTCTCTAAGTATTCTACTGCCCCTCCCCTTCCGAGACAGCTAACGCTAGCACCCAAGTCCAGCAATTTTTTTTTTTGAAAATGTTAACTTCCAAATAAGGACGAGGATCTTCTGATCTTAATGTAGTTTCGGAAATATTTTTATAAATGGAACGTTTTTGCAGAAATCTATTACCCAATTTCGTTATCTTCTTAATATGTTTCGGATAGGTATATATTCTCTGTCTAGCTAGGTTGTATTCTATCTGCTTAATATGTAATGGTTTTAAAGTACGTAATATTGGTAATTTTGAAGTAGATAATGGTTATTAATTTTTTTGATCTATCAAATTAGATCAGATCTAATCTGATAGATCAGCTCCGCTGCTGGTTTCCCGAACAGATCTTACAGTTAGGCGTAACTGTTTCTGGTAAGCCGCACTTATAACAAAAGAGTTTGCGTTGAGTATCCGCGCAATCACGACAAGAATGTCTGATGTTTCGACAATTCCAAAACTTGAGGTTATCTGTATTGATTTTTGGTTTGATATCTCGCCTGTTCGTTGGATGATAAGCTTCGATAGCATTTGTGAAATCTGATGGTGGTGTTTCCGAAGTCTGCACTTCCATCTCACTCACCTGTTTTCGGTTTTGGTTAGCGTATGGTGGAGGCATACGAGTTCTCATTGGGTCATAATGACTCAAAAATGTTTCCATTTCTCTGCATGTGTGTACTAGGTCGGATAATTTGTTAGTTTTACTCGTCAGCAAGAGCTCACCAATTCGTCTTTTAACATTCTGTTTTACAATTTCCATGATCTCCAATTTTGGTGAAGGCGTGCGCATTCTGGAATTGATTCTTAATACTTCCTCGTAGAACGTGTCAAAGTTTACTCCTGGTTGTTGCTTCCGTTCAGCCATCTGCCGTGCGAGCTCCGAATCGGACACTATTCTTCTATATTGTTCGATTGTGGCTAAACGTAATGCTGCCCATGATGAATGTGGATTTTCCTTCAGCCACATACGAAACCATGTCTCTACGGTGCCACTTATGAAATGGTGGAATTTTGCCACAACCTCTTCCCATGAAACGTTATAGCGGTCTTTTACTCTCTCCAAGCGTAACATGAACTCGTCAACTGTCATACCTTTAGCGTTGAATTTAACTCCCCGTTTGTGGTAATAAGGGAATTTCGAATAGGAACCAGCTGGTGAGGCCGTCGGTACTCTCGTAAACTCGTTTCCTGACGGATCGTCGAAGGTAATTCTATACAGTCGTTCGTAAAAATCAGCTTCTTGAGTTCTAGACGCTTCGGCTCGAAACGTTCCTGGTCATCTAGGAAATTCTCGTGGGAAATTAGGTGTCTCTGGTATATGTCGAACTACAGGCGTTTATCTCTCAGTTCTTTAGATTTGCGGTGTTGGCTGTTCGCATAGGTTCGTGACAGGTCTAGATGGTTGATCGTTCTGAGTATTTATCGCTTAAGTTGACTTTATGGCTTCATTTACCTTTTCCGGGTTTGGCTATCTGTCAACGTTTCTTGCTGATTTCTCCTATCTTCTGCCCTGCTGAAACCGATTGTCGCTAGTGCCACTTCTTTGACGTATTGCTGCATTCGGTCGTCTTGTTCTGGTGAGAATTCTAACCGTCATCGACCCATTCCTGTAAGAGATGAACGATTTTCTACAATCTCTTTGATTGTAGAAGATCGATAGAAGATTCTACAATCGATTTGACTTTCGTCCACTGGCTCTCGTGCTTCCATAGTCAGATCGTGAGTCGGATCCAATAGCTTCTTCTGATACCTCGTAAGATGTTCTCCAGGTGTGCTTGGATTACGCGGGTTCTTTTTTTTTTGAGTTTTTCAGATGAAGGATGTTTATCATCCCATAACATGTATTTAATTGATATGACCGGTAGATATTAGAGTTACTATTGTTGTTATATTGTACTATTTGTACTAGAATGTAAGTTTTTATTACTGACCATTCTGTTAATTTTCATTGAATGTGTTTTAACAACAACAACAACTTAAAGGCGCTACCACCAATTTTAAGCGAATTTTATTTACTCGTTTACGATTATTATTATTCGTTTCTTTCTATCTTTGGCTGGAGATATAGCTATTTCAAGGATTGCCAATTCCTTTCATCATTCTCCTTTTAGTGGTATTGAGCTTTAATCCAATTTTATTATGAAAAACTTTTTCACATGCACTTCGTGAGATTCGAACCCATGCCTTCAGATTTACTCAGTCTTCGAAGTCATATGCACTACGCATTCCACCGCTTATGACCACTGATGACACAGGTCGAGATGTTATGTTTGTTTGTTTTTTCAAACGCATTTGGAGCTTCAACATTTTTCTAAGCGCCTCTAAGTATGTTGATTTGTTCCGCCTCCATTTTCTTCTAACCTTATTTGATAGACTACAATTTGTAGCACATATTAAAGGGGGAGAGGTTGGAAGATTGGTACGACCATACTATTTTTAAGTTATTATTGTTGTTATATTGTACTATTTGTACTAGAATGTCAGTTTTTATTACTGACCATTCTGTTAATTTTCATTGAATGTGTTTGAACAACAACAACCACTTAAAGGCGCTACAACCGATTTTAAACGAATTTTATTTACTCGTTTACGAATATTATTATTCGTTTCTTTCTATCCTTTGCTGGAGATATAGCTATTTCAAGGATTGCCAATTCCTTACATCAGTCTCTTTTTAGTGGTATTGAGCTTCAATCCAATTTTATTATGAAAAACTGTTTCACATGCACCTCGTGATATTCGAACCCACGCCTTCAGATTTACTCAGTCTTCGAAGTCGTATGCACTACGCATTCCACCGCTTATGACCACTGATGACACAGGTCGAGATGTTATGTTTGTTTCTTTTTTCAAACGCATTTGGAGCTTCAACATTTTTCTAAGCGCCTCTAAGTATGTTGTCTTGTTCCGCCTCCATTTTCTCCTAACCTTATTTGATAGACTACAATTTCTAGCACATATCAAAGGGGGAGAGGTTGGAAAATTGGTACGACCATACTATTTTTAAGTTATTATTGTTGTTATATTGTACTATTTGTACTAGAATGTCAGTTTTATTACTGACCATTCTGTTAATTTTCATTGAATGTGTTTGAACAACAACAACAACTTAAAGGCGCTACCACCAATTTTAAACGAATTTTATTTACTCGTTTACGAATATTATTATTCGTTTCTTTCTATCTTTGGCTGGAGATATAGCTATTTCAAAGATTTCCAATTCCTTTCATCAGTCTCCTTTTAGTGGTATTGAGCTTTAATCCAATTTTATTATGAAAAACTTTTTCACATGCACCTCGTGAGATTCGAACCCACGCCTTCAGATTTACTCAGTCTTCGAATTCGTATGCACTACGCATTCCACCGCTTATGACCACTGATGACACAGGTCAAGATGTTATGTTTGTTTGTTTTTTCAAACGCATTTGGAGCTTCAACATTTTTCTAAGCGCCTCTAAGTATGTTGTTTTGTTCCGCCTCCATTTTCTCCTAACCTTATTTGATAGACTACAATTTGTAGCACATATCAAAGGGGGAGAGGTTGGAAGATTGGTACGACCATACTATTTTTAAGTTATTATTGTTGTTATATTGTACTATTTGTACTAGAATGCCAGTTTTTATTACTGACCATTCTGTTAATTTTCATTGAATGTGTTTGAACAACAACAACCACTTAAAGGCGCTACCACCAATTTTTAAACGAATTTTATTTACTCGTTTACGAATATTATTATTAGTTTCTTTCTATCTTTGGCTGGAGATATAGCTATTTCAAGGATTGCCAATTCCTTTCATCAGTCTCCTTTTAGTGGTATTGAGCTTTTAATCCAATTTTATTATGAAAAACTTTTTCACATGCACACCGTGAGATTCGAACCCACGCCTTCAGATTTACTCAGTTTTTTTTTTTTTTTTTTACATTTTAATTAATTTTTTAGTTTTCCATTTTCTTATATCTATATTAATGCTAGACAAAAAAATCTTAAACAACTAGCTTACAGAATAACTTAACTAACTTACTGGCCCCATACGGGCGCTCTAAATTATACTATAACTATATATTAAAAATGCCTTTGGGCGTAAAAACTAACTTAAATTAAAATTCAAAATTACTTAAAACTAAACGAGAAATTTTTTTAAAAAACTCGTTTTCCAAGATATTTATTTTATTTAAAATCTTAAAACTACCCTTAACCTAAATAAAACTAAATTAACCTAAATAAAACTAAAATATACGTAAATATACGTAATTAACTTAAAACTACTTAAAAATACTTAAAATAACTTAAAACTAGAACAGCCACCCGCAGCGTTTTTTTTTTTTTTTTTTTTTTTTTCGCAGCAGCTTATGCAAATGCACACACACTCACACATATGCATATATGAATATATATGCATATGAACTAGCGCCCAATGTACATATCCAGAAGCAAATGCAGTTTTTTTTTTTTGTTGTTTTTATAAATTTTTTTGGTGCCACCACTGTCCTACATAAATTAAAAAACCTTTTAATACTTAAAAATACGCAGGTCGGCCAAGGCAACAACTATGGCTAACCATCAATATCAAGGTGGTCACCCAACCACCAGTATTTTTGAACTTGCTTATAAAAGTCCCTTTTGTCCCGAAGGGGCACAGCTCTACTGAACCGCAGACGCTCTGCTCCGTTCCCAGAGCCGACGTCTCGACCATACAGGATTCGCCGATCCACAGTTCTACGGCCGACGTGGTAGATTAACGGAACCGCCAATCTATCCTGTATCAGCCCCCGACTGTCTAAATAGAGGAATGTCTCGGGCGGGATGAAACCGTTAAGACAAACGCTCTCACTATATTCTTCATTGGGGTAATAAGCCCCGAAAATAAGTCCATTGGCTGAGGACATCGCTCTTGCAATGTGACCCCGAATCAGCTTAATTAAAAAGTTATCTATCCTGTTTATATTGGCCCCGTTGTATAAGACCTCGTTGGCATAATAATGTTTGTACTCCGACTCTGGTGTTCTGTGTAATCCAAGACAGGTCCTAAGACACTGCCTCTCAAACACCCGAATCTTTTCCATTTGAGATGGGGCAACGTTAAACCACACAGGGCACCCATAGGCAATCATCGGCCGGATGAGGGCCATGTAGCAAATCACCTTCACCCTGTTTTCAAGGCGGCTGCTATAAAACAACCGTCTTGTCAGAGCGAACGCTCCCCTAGCTCTGGCCAGAGCAGCATCTATATGTCGATTGAAATATAGATACTGATCTAGCCAGATACCAAGGTACTTTACTACATCTTTACTCGCCAGTGGATGTCCACTTGGTCCAACGATCACTAGATTTCTCCAGTTCTTTCTTCTTTCTTGTATCCCTAGAAGCCTTAGACAAAGGGGTTCTAAACAGGATAGTTTCTGATTTCTGAAAGTTAATTTTTAACTTCCAGTCATCACAATATCGCTGAATCTTGTCGAAGTCACACTGCAAGAGAATTCTGATGACTTCAACTTTTGGACCCGTCCTGTACGCTACAAGGTCATCGGCATAAGCAATCGCATGAGTGAGACTACCTATCAGATCGCTGGTGTAAATACTAAAAAGAATCGGCGAGTTCACAGCTCCTTGCTGTAGACCGTTTTTAATATCAAAAGTTGTTTATTTAAAATCTTAAAACTACCCTTTACCTAAATAAAACTAAATTAACCTAAATAAAACTAAAATATACGTAAATATACGTAATTAACTTAAAACTACTTAAAAATACTTAAAATAACTTAAAACTAGAACAGCCACCCGCAGCGTTTTTTTTTTTTTTTTTTTTTTCGCAGCAGCTTATGCAAATGCACACACACTCACATATATGCATATATGAATATATATGCATATGAACTAGCGCCCAATGTACATATCCAGAAGCAAATGCAGTTTTTTTTTGTTGTTGTTTTTATAAATTTTTTTGGTGCCACCACTGTCCTACATAAAATAAAAAACCTTTTAATACTTAAAAATACGCAGGTCGGCCAAGGCAACAACTATGGCTAACCATCAATATCAAGGTGGTCACCCAACCACCAGTATTTTTGAACTTGCTTATAAAAGTCCCTTTTGTCCCGAAGGGGCACAGCTCTACTGAACCGCAGACGCTCTGCTCCGTTCCCAGAGCCGACGTTTCGACCATACAGGATTCGCCGATCCACAGTTCTACGGCCGACGTGGTAGATTAACGGAACCGCCAATCTATCCTGTATCAGCCCCCGACTGTCTAAATAGAGGAATGTCTCGGGCGGGATGAAACCGTTAAGACAAACGCTCTCACTATATTCTTCATTGGGGTAATAAGCCCCGAAAATAAGTCCATTGGCTGAGGACATCGCTCTTGCAATGTGACCCCGAATCAGCTTAATTAAAAAGTTATCTATCCTGTTTATATTGGCCCCGTTGTATAAGACCTCGTTGGCATAATAATGTTTGTACTCCGACTCTGGTGTTCTGTGTAATCCAAGACAGGTCCTAAGACACTGCCTCTCAAACACCCGAATCTTTTCCATTTGAGATGGGGCAACGTTAAACAACACAGGGCACCCATAGGCAATCATCGGCCGGATGAGGGCCATGTAGCAAATCACCTTCACCCTGTTTTCAAGGCGGCTGCTATAAAACAACCGTCTTGTCAGAGCAAACGCTCCCCTAGCTCTGGCCAGAGCAGCATCTATATGTCGATTGAAATATAGATACTGATCTAGCCAGATACCAAGGTACTTTACTACATCTTTACTCGCCAGTGGATGTCCACTTGGTCCAACGATCACTAGATTTCTCCAGTTCTTTCTTGTATCCCTAGAAGCCTTAGACAAAGGGGTTCTAAACAGGATAGTTTCTGATTTCTGAAAGTTAATTTTTAACTTCCAGTCATCACAATATCGCTGAATCTTGTCGAAGTCACACTGCAAGAGAATTCTGATGACTTCAACTTTTGGACCCGTCCTGTACGCTACAAGGTCATCGGCATAAGCAATCGCATGAGTGAGACTACCTATCAGATCGCTGGTGTAAATACTAAAAAGAATCGGCGAGTTCACAGCTCCTTGCTGTAGACCGTTTTTAATATCAAAAGTTGTGGCTGAAGTTACATTGCCACTTTTGACAACAAACTTTCTACCATTGAGCATGTCATGAAGCATATATAACAGTGGTTTACTTATGCCAAATCTGGTTGATTTCAGATAAAGACCCTCTAACCAAACGGTGTCGAAAGCTTTCTCTAAATCTACCAGAATGGCACCCGTGCATTGATTTTTCGTTTTGTTCCATTGAACATCAGAAACTAACTTAGACGCGGCATGAATAGTGTCATGTCCCGCCTTAAAGCCAAACTGATTGTCTGGAATAATATTCTTGTCCTCAGCCCACTTGAACAGAGCTCTATTGAGAATCTTTTCGAATACCTTACTGATACTTGGAAGAAGACTTATCGACCGAAGATTTGCCGGATTGGAGCTGTCCTTTCCCTTTTTGGGGAGAGGATGGACCACAGCTGTCTTCCAACTCACTGGATAATATGCATTATTCAATGTTGGTTTGTTGCGTCAGTTATAACAAGTCGTGAGTCAAGCAGTAAAAGATCCAGAAAGCCACCGCTCCTAGGAAACGAAGGTCTATCTGTCGCAAAAAGATCGATCCTACACTCAACACTGTGACGACCCATCCAATTAAATAAATGGTACCCTCTCGGATTTTGAATTTGATTTCCCCAATCTTCATGTTTGGCGTTCAAATCTCCTGCCATGAGATAATAATTTTCATCCAAGTGCAGTCTTAAGCATTCGAAAAGTTTTTCGAGTTCTGCGATAAAATTAGCAGGCTGAGGTGCTTCGGGTGCGTACGCCGCGATCAGGTACATTCTTTTCCCCTGAAGGAGCGGAATGCAAATGCTGCAGGCTTCTAGCTGCCCAAATCTTCGCACTTCACTATTATATATAACCTTATATTTAAAGCCCTTTCGTATGAAGATTGCGACCCCACCCCCTTGCCGATCCCTTCGCACGATATTGTAATTATTATTAGTCAATTTGTGTTTCTGGGTAAGCTTAGTTTCGCTAGCCATAAACACGTCATGACTTTGGTCTTGCAGCAAATGAAAGAGATTTGCTCTACGTTCGGTCCTAATCAGTGAATTTACGTTTACAGCTAGGATCTTAAAGGGTCGCTCAGGCAGCGCGCCTTTAACCATTTCGCGTTGCCGGCAGAATAAAGTAGAGGTAATCCACCCTAGCCGCCTGCTCCCTTATCTGTTTTTGCACATCGGTAAACTGACCATGAATGGTCATCAACACTTGCATCAGATCTGCCTCTGGCACAGGAACCGTAGGCACTTGGACCTGTTTGGCTACCTGTGGTTGAGGCTGTACCGTGTTTCCCTTTCCAGACGCGATTTGGGCGTAAGAAATTGCGGGATTAACGGAAGTTGTTTTTTGGCGTACTTCAGGGCGTCTCACCTCAACTGTTTTCTTTTGGGCTTTGTTTTTCCTTATCTCCTGAAACTTCGGACATCCCCGATAGTTTGCGGGGTGCCCGGAGCCTCGGCAGAGCGCACATTTAAACTGGGTCATATCTGTGACCCTATCTTGCCCGAGTTTACACTCCACTGTTTTGTGGGTATCTCCACATTTAACACAGACTGGGTCCATACCACAGTTAACTGCAACGTGTCCGAACCCTTGGCAGTTAATGCATTGAAGCATGTCTTTCTGCTTATTTAGTTTTTCCCATCGTACAACTTGGTAATCCAGGACTGTTATATTCCTTAGACCACTCAATTTGCATTGGGGCGAGAGTTGAACTAGGAAGAATGGTAAATTCCGTTTCTCCCGTCTGGCTTTGACTGTGGTGAGCGGTCTAACCCCGATAAACTCGAGATCGTCGCTCGCCACTTGACGGAGCTCAGCTAAGAGCGCCTGCGGATCCGTAGAGGATTCGATACCCTTCAGGAGGACTGTTTGGAGCTTGTCTTCCTTCGGGGTGAAACTATAATATTCTGTTCTAGTTTGAGACAGAAGGTCTTTCACTTTTTTGTAGTGCTCTAAAGATGAGCACTGAATGGAATGCCTGTCTGCGTTAAGCCGCTTAATTATGAAATTGTTGCCTATGACCGACCTACATATTTCAATTGTGTCTTTTAAATGCATTTTATAAGTATTAATAGATGGCACCTTACCTTTCCTTGCTTGTGGCTGTTGCTGTTGTTGCTGTTGTTGTGACTGCTGCTGTTGTCTCTGCTGCTTTTTCATCGGCTGCTGTTGAGTCTGCTGCTGTTGTGACTGCTGCGGTTGTTGCTGTTGCGGTTTTTGCTGTTGCTGTTGTTGCTGCTGCTGTTGCTGCTTCTGTGTCTGTTGTCGTTGCTGTTGTGGTTGTTGTTGTTGTTGTTTTTGTTTTGCTTGCTGTTGCTGAGGCTTATGCTGTGGTTGCTGAGACGGTTGTTGTGGCTTTTGAAGCTGTTTCTGTGGCTGCTTCTTTGACTGCTGCTTCTGTGGCTGCTGCTGGTCTGGGAGTGGTTTTTGTTCCTGAGGAGGCTGCTGTTGTAGCGAAGCTTGCTCTTGGAGCGCTTGTTGGCGGGTGCGCTGCTCAAGAGCAACTATGCGCTCCTTCTCCCGTCTTGCCTCCTGCTTCTTTTTGAGCGCTTCAACCAGCTCTATGAGCGAAGAGATCTGCTCCGTTAACGCCTCGATTTGCTGGTCCTCTTCCTCGTCAGACAGCTCGACTATCTCGCCACTGACGTAACGTCCTTCTCCTTCCACTGACATGTATGAGATGTCATCAGCATCTGCGTCAGCGGCGTTTTCTTCGCCTGTTAGCCTGGCGTCCTGATCGTTTGGCTTGTCGGCGGCGATCGCTCCATCAGCCTCTTCGACGTGCCTGTCATCCTCAGTCTTCGATTTACTCAGTCTTCGAAGTCGTATGCACTACGCATTCCACCGCTTATGACCACTGACGATACAGGTCGAGATGTTTTGTTTGTTTGTTTTTTTTTTTTTTCAAACGCATTTGGAGCTTCAACATTTTTCTAAGCGCCTCTAAGTATGTTGTTTTGTTCCGCCTCCATTTTCTCCTAACCTTATTTGATAGACTACAATTTGTAGCACATATCGAAGGGGGAGAGGTTGGAAGATTGGTACGACCATACTATTTTTAAATTATTATTGTTGTTATATTGTACTATTTGTACTAGAAAAATGTTGAAGCTCCAAGTGCGTTTGAAAAAACAAACAAACATAACATCTCGACCTGTGTCATCAGTGGTCATAAGCGGTGGAATGCGTAGTGCATACTCAGTCGATCTTCAACTGTGAAAGAGTGCGGACGTGTTGACGACTTTCTCAGTGTATACAATAATTTTCGTGTGTTCGAACTGAATTAAATTCAGTTATACTTTAAGTGCACTCATTGCACAATTCTTAGTGGCAATTTGCCAAGAAAAATTAAAAGGCAAGTTAGCCTAGTGGGTAGCGTGGCCGACGACAGACTGGAAGGGCGTGGGTTCGATCCCCACCCTGGTGAGGGCTTTTTTTTAAATAAGTTCTGGGAAAAGGTCAACAAAAACCGAGAGGAGAAGGAACAACAGCAAATGATAAAGACAACGGGGACATCGGAAGATGCTCCCCCAACAACAAGTGAAGCAGCCAGAACATCAGGTGATGCAGCAGCAGCAGTTATGGTAGCGTTGCCTTCCAAAGAAACCCAGCCAACAAAGACAGCGTCATCGGCACGTGCCGAAGCCAATACAAGCAGCATAGCAACTGCAACAACAAGCTTTGAAAAAGGCATGATATCAACACCAGCCGGTGCCATAGCCAATTCAAAGGGGGATAAGAAGAGGAGGCGTATCATTAGATACAAGCCACACCTCATAAACCGTGCCGATAGGAGCACCAGAGCTAAGTTGGCTTAGGCCTCCGCTCAAGCCAAAATGCAGAGGCATTTAGAAAGCTCCTCCTATGAGGATGACGACACACAAAACAACGAACATGACCATGAGGGCGATGACGAGGCAGAGGCTGAAGACGAAATCGCCAAAGAAACAAACAACGATGCGACCGTCAAGAAGACATGTGAGCATAACGTCACTGAAGTAGATGCCGAAGACATTGCATACATGTCCGTAGAAGGGGAGGGGCACTACGTGAGTGGCAAGTTGGTGGACCTTTCACCTCCAGAAGAGTCAGAATATGAGCAGGGAAAAATCGAATCACTGACAGAGCAAATCTCTTCCCTCATGGAAATGGTTAAAGCGCTCAAAGCTAAGCAAGAAGCGCGTAGGGAAAAAGAGCGCACAGTTGCTCTTGAAAGCCAACGACAAAAAACGCTCCAAGAGCAACAAAAAGCAGCACAAATGCAGCAGCCTCACAAGCAACAACAACCTCTCCCGGATCAACAGCACAAAAAGAAGCAGCCGACACAGGAACTGCAGCCCCAACATCGTCCTCAGCAGACGCAAAAACTAAAGCCCCAGCAACAGCAGCAGCAACCGCAAGTACAGCAATAAAAACAAATACAACAACCACTTCAACAACGACAACAACAAAAGACACAGAAGCAACAACAGCAGCAAAAACTACAACAACAGCGACAACCGAAGCAGTCACAACAGCAGCAGACACAACAGCAGCAGTCACAACAGAAGCAGCAACAGCAACAGCCACAAGCAAAGAAAGGTAAGGTGCCAACAATTAATACCTTCAAAATAGAATTGAAAGACACTATAGAATTATGTAAGTCGGCCATAGGCAACAATTTTATTATTAAAAGGTTGAACGCAGACCGACACGCTATTCATTGCTCTTCGGTCGAGCATTATAAAAAAATAAAAGATCTCAAACGAAGACAGAATACTACAGTTTCACCCCGAAGGAACACAAGCTACAAACAGTCCTCCTGAAGGGTATCGAATCCTCTACGGATCCGCAGGAACTCTTAGCTGAGCTCCGTCAAGTGGCGAGCGATGATCTCGATTTTATCGGGGTCAGACCGTTTTCCACAGTTAAGGCCAGACGGGAGAAACGGAATTTACCATTCTTCCTCGTTCAGCTCTCGCCCCAAAGCAAGTTGAGTGGTTTAAGGAGTAAAACCGTCCTAAACTACCAAATTGTAAGATGGGAAAAATTAAATAGGCAGAGAGACATGCTTCAATGCATGAACTGCCAAGGATACGGCCACGTGGCAGCAAACTGTGGTATGGATCCAGTTTGTGTCAAATGTGGAGATTCCCGCAAGATAGGTGAATAAGCTCGGAAAAGAGAGGGTCGAAGACAGGACCCAGTCAAAGTGTGCACTTTGCCGAGGCTCCGGGCACCCCGCAAACTATCGGGGATGTCCGAAGTTTCAGGAAATGAAAAAAAACAAAGACCAAAAGAAGACAGTAGAGGTGAGACGCCCTGAAGTACGCCAGACATCAACTTCCGTCAATCCCGCAATTTCTTACGCCCAAATGGCGTCTGGAAAGGGAAAAACGGTACAGCCTCAACCACAGGTAGCCAAACAGGTCCAAGTGCCTACGGCTCCTGTGCCAGAGGCAGATCTGATGCAGGTGTTGCTGACCATTCATGGTCAGTTAACCGATGTGCAAAAACAGATAAGGGAGCAGGCGGCTAGGGTGGATTACCTCTACTCTATTCTGCCGGCAACGCGAAATGGTTAAAGGCGCGCTGCCTGAGCAACCCTTTAAGATCCTAGCTGTGAATGTAAATTCACTGATTAGGACCGAACGTAGAGCAAACCTCTTTCATTTGCTGCAAGACCAAAGTCCTGATGTATTTATGGCTAGCGAAACTAAGCTAAACCAGAAACACAAACTGACTAATAAAAATTACAATATCGTAAGAAGGGATCGGCCCAACTCCTCTCAAGGGGGTGGGGTCGCAATTTTCATACGAAAGGGCATTAAACATAAGGTTATATATGATAGCGAAGTGCGAACATTCGGATTGCTAGAAGCCTGCATCGTTTGCATTCCTCTCCAGCAGGGGAAAAGAATGTACGCAATCGCGGTGTACGCACCTGACGCACCTCAGATGGCTTATTTTATCGCAGAACTCGAAAAACTTTTCGAATGCTTAAGACTGAACTTGGATGAGAATTATTATCTCATGGCAGGGGACTTGAACGCCAAACATGTAGATTGGGGAAATCAAGTACAAAATCCTAGAGGGAACCATCTTTTTAATTGGATGGGACGATACAGTGTTGAGTATAGGATCGACCTTCTAGCTACAGATAGACCGTCTTTTCCAAGAAGTGGTAGTTTTCTGGATCTACTCCTGCTTGACTCAAGACTGATAATAACTGACACTGTAGGTCAACATACAAAAAACTGTTTACGAACGATTGAATACGACAGTGACCACTGCGGACTTGCCGCCGTAATACAGCTCCCGAGCGAACTTTTGGAGTTGGATGAGTATGTGCCTGCGCACTCTTACAATTTCAGTAAGACGCGTTGGCCACGCTTTTCCAACTCCTTGGCAAGAGAAATACGTTCCGATGACATTTCTCCACCAAATGACAGAAACCTGACGAACGTCGAGATCGACGGGTTCCTGACTCAAATGGATACGACTATAAAACGAACAATGGACAAAACAATCCCAAAATATAAGGAACAAGACCCTACTGGATTATACAAGAACGCGACAATCGACGCACTACACCGGCAAAAAAGTGGACTGCTGACTAGATTGAAACTTCTTTACAGACGTTTCACGGACACACGTGATCTGGAGATTAGGACATTGAAGTCGTCGATTAAAAACATTAATGTTCTGATTAAACAAAATTATAGATTGTCTATTAACTTATATGGGGATAACAGAATTCGGCCGTTAATTCTAGCGACCCTAGTATGATTCCCCAAATTAATAAGATATTTAGAAGAAATGATCAAAACGAACTTCCATGTCTTAAACTTCAGAGGACAACAGATAACGAAGACGTACATACGATTGCGGGAATAGATCCGGAGGGTGCCGTTTTCGATGATAATTTTTTTATGATAGAAAATCGTCAGGAAAAGGTAGAAGCTGTAAGGGCTGCTTTCTAGCAAGTGCATAAGGTGAATGCTAGCATTCGTCCGAATCATGACCTGGAGAACAGAGCCTTACTGCACAACTTCTACCTTGGAAATAACATAACGCAATGGCGATCTGAGAATACTGGTTTCACCGGGTTCAATGACGAAAACTTGGCAAACGCCACCATCGCCGAGCGAAATGGACCCAGTTCATTGTTAATTTCGAAGGTAGAACTTCAGTTAATTTTTCAAACATTAAAGAAAAAGAAATCTGCGGGGGTCGAAGGTATACCCAACATTGTGTTACGACATCTCCCTGAGGAAGCAATAGACATTTATACCACATTGTTCAACAACGCATTGAATAATGCATATTATCCAGTGAGTTGGAAGACAGCTGTGGTCCATCCTCTCCCCAAAAAGGGAAAGGACAGCTCCAATCCGGCAAATCTTCGGTCGATAAGTCTTCTTCCAAGTATCAGTAAAGTATTCGAAAAGATTCTCAATAGAGCTCTGTTCAAGTGGGCTGAGGACAAAAATATTATTCCAGATAATCAGTTTGGCTTTAAGGCGGGGCATGACACTATTCATGCCGCGTCTAAGTTAGTTTCTGATGTTCAATGGAACAAAACGAAAAATCAATGCACGGGTGCCGTTCTGGTTGATTTAGAGAAAGCTTTCGACACCGTTTAGTAAGAGGGTCTTTATCTGAAGCTATCTAGATTTGGCATAAGTAAACCACTGTTATATATGCTTCATGACATACTCACTGGTAGAAAGTTTGTTGTCAAAAGTGGCAATGCAACTTCTACCACAACTTTTGATATTAAAAATGGTCTACAGCAAGGAGCTGTGAACTCACCGATTCTTTTTAGTATTTACACCAGCGATCTGATAGGTAGTCTCACTCATTCAATTGCGTATGCCGATGATCTTGTAGCGTACAGAACGGGTCCAAAAGTTGAAGTCATCAGAATTCTTCTGCAGCGTGACTTCGACAAGATTCAGCGATATTGTGATGATTGGAAGTTAAAAATTAACTTTCAGAAATCAGAAACTATCCTGTTTAGAACCCCGTTGTCTAGGGCTTCTAGGGATACAAGAAAGAACTGGAGAAATCTAGTGATCGTTGGACCAAGTGGACATCCACTGGCGAGTAAAGATGTGGTAAGGTACCTTGGCATCTGGCTAGATCAGTATCTATATTTCAATCGACATGTAGATGCTGCGCTGGCCAGAGCTAGGGGAGCCTTTGGGTTGACAAGACGGTTGTTTTATAGCAGCCGCCTTGACAGCAGAGTAAAGGTGATTTGCTACATGGCCCTTATCCGGCCAATGATTGCCTATGGGTGCCCTGTGTGGTTCAACGTTGCCCCATCTCAAATGGAAAAGATTCGGGTGTTTGAGAGGCAGTGTCTTAGACGCTGCCTTGGATTACACAGAACACCAGAGTCGGAGTACACACATTACTATACCAACGAGGTTCTATACAACAGGGCCAATATAAACAGGATAGATATCTTTTTAATCAAGCTGATTCGGGGTCACATTGCAAGAGCGATGACCTCGACCAATGGACTTATTTTTGGGGCTTACTACCCCAATGATGAGTATAGTGAAAGTGTACGTCTTAACGGTTTCATCCCGCCCGAGACATTCCTCTTTTTAGACAGTCGTGGGCTGATACAGGATAGATTGGCGGTTCCGTTAATCTACCACGTCAGCCGTAGGACTGTGGATCGGCTACTTCTTTACGATCGGGACGTCGGCTCAGGGAACGGAGCAGAGCGTCTGCAGTTCAGTAGTGCTGTGCCCCTTCGGGACAGAAAGGACTTAGTTAAGGAAGTCAAAAAATTCTGGTGGTTGGGTGACCACCGTGATATGGAAAGTTGACCATATTATTGCTTTGGCCGACTTACATGTTCGAAGGTAAAGATAAGTAGAGTAGGTAGAACAGTGACGGTGGCACCAAAAAAAAAAAAAAAAAAAAAAAAAGTACATAAGTAAATGTATTTGTATGTGGGAACTTGCGGTTGCGAATGTATATGTATGTATGTATGTGTATGGGCGTACGCGAGTGTGCATATGCGTATGCAAAAAAAAAAAAAAAAAAAAAAAATTGCTGGTTGCTGTTCTAGTTTTTAAGTTATTTCAAGTAGTTTTAATTAGATATAATGTAGATTAAGTTAGTTTAATTTAGTTTTAATTAGTTTTATTATGTAAAGGGTAGCTTTAAGTTTTACAAAAAATTAAAAAATGATATAGAAAATGAGTTTTTTTTTTAATAATTTTCTCGTTAGTTTTAAGTAATCATGAATTCTAATAATAAGTTATTTTCCGTCGAAAGACATTTTTTAAGTATAGCCATAGTTTAATTTAGAGCGCCCGCATGGGGCCAGTAAGTTAGTTAAGTTAATATGTAAGCTAGTTGTTTAAGATTTTTTGTCTAGCATTAAGATAGATATAAGGAAATGAAAAAATAAAAATGAATTAAAAATGAAAATGCGTAGTGCATACGACTTCGAAGACTGAGTAAATCTGAAGGCGTGGGTTCGAATCTCACGAGGTGCATGTGAAAAAGTTTTTCATAATAAAATTGAATTAAAGCTCAATACCACTAATAGGAGAATGATGAAAGGAATTGGCAATCCTTGAAATAGCTATATCTCCAGCCAAAGATAGAAAGAAACGAATAATAATATTCGTAAACGAGTAAATAAAATTCGTTTAAAATTGGTGGTAGTGCCTTTAAGTTATTAGAGTTACTTTCACAGCAAGTAATTCAAAGAAAAAAGACAGTTTTATAGAGCCCGTTCATCATCTTCGATGGAACAAATAGACAATTAGAAACACTCAAAAATTACATCAACAACATAAATGCCAAAATAAATCAGCACAATCAACTTTTTAGATTTAACAATAAAAAATAACAACAACAAATTAAAATACAAAATATACAGATAGCCTACCACCACAGATATAACCATCTACAAAGATTCCCACCACCCCCATTCCTTAAAAATTACAGCCTACAACGCATTTATAACAAACGACGAAAGAAAATGAAAAACATAAACAATGACGACCCAACTGACAAACATTTTATTTCAATAGAATACACGAACATCTTGCCAACGATAATAAAAAACGAATTTAAAAAACTAAATATTAATGTATCTTTTAAAACTAATAATAATATACAACAAATTCTACGACCAAAACAGAAAATAGAAAACAAAAGGAAGTCTGGAGTATACAAAAATTAATGCGACGATTGCAACAAATACTATATTGGACAGACAGGAAGAACCTTCTACGACAGATACATAGAACACAAACCAAAACAGAATACAAAATCAAATTATGCTTTACACCTGATCAACAACAATCATAATTATTCAAACTTTGACGCGAACCTCTCGCCTAGCACATATGCAAAAAGGGAAGAACGCTTGACACACTTGAGGAGTTTGAAATAAACAAAGCAAACAAGGTAGAAGAAAACAGACTCCTAAACGACATATTAAAATTCAAAACGAATGCGCTATATGACAACGCACTAAAACATGATAAATAACATGCAATAAAAAAGAACAAAACTCACATCAGCTTTATATAAGAAGGAATTGGAAAAAAGAAAGACAAACAACAATAAAGAAGAGAGAAAACAGCATCAACACCAGCAATAATCCATCAACACCAAAAAAGTCAACAGTGAGAGGCAAAAGCTAAAACATGGAGATAAACTACTTCCCATAGGATATGCATCGAGGACTTTAAATAGATCAGAAGGTTATTTAACAACCACTGAAAAAGAATGTTTGGCCATCGTTTGGGCCGTAAAACATTTTCGTCCGTACCTTTATGGAACGAAGTTTATTATAAAAATTGACCATAAACCACTAACTTGGTTATAAAGCGTCAAAGATCCTGGAAGTAGATTAATTTGATGGCGATTAAAAGAAAATGAATGGGAAGATGTCGATCTAGGTAAAATAATAGAGATGATCAACAAACTAGTTGATGTATGTCATAAATACAAAAAACTTTATTTAACAAAAATTTATGATATTCATGAAAAAAAAATATTAGATCTTACTTTTTCAAAATTTTCGGAATGTAGCGTCGAAGTGAAATATGTTCAAGAAAATGAAATCATAATTCCGAAACTTGAAAAAATAGATCAAATTTTAAAAGAAGCACCCAATTCTAAAATAGGTGGTCTTGCTGACATACTAAGAATGATAAAATCTTTGCGAATGAAATTTAAAAGAAAAAAAAATGAAGAAAGAGATAGAACAATTTGTTAAATGTTGCATGAAATGCCAGACTAATAAAATAAATTGAAAACCCATAAAAAAATCCAATGTTGATTACAACTTCAGGCAAGAAATCTTTTGAAAGAATATCCTTAGACATGGTCCATTAAAATAAACTTCGACATAAATATATCCTCTCAATTCAAGATGACCTAACTAAATGTACTTGTTTTATAGCAATACCTAACAAAAAAACAAAATTGTTAAATCACAGGAAATAGCTAGGTATAAAATAATAAAATTAAAAGAAAAATCTAAAATACAACCCGATAAATCATTGAATCAGAAAAGTTATAGTTCAGGAGACAAAATATTTATTAAAATTCCACAAAGAACTAAATTTTATCCTTTGTGTCAAGGATCTTATACCGTTATAAAAGCAAATAGTACTAATGTACCTAATGTTTAAAAAAAATAACAAGATGGTTAAATATAATATTAATAACACTAAGCCTTATTTGCAGGGCATTGGCTGAGGGTCAACAGAATAATAATAACAGCAATTTTGCCATTAACTATTTGTCACATATGACTGGAATCTAATACAAAAAATTTCGGATGACCACTTTTACGAACAGACATAGAATTCAGTAACATATTAAAATGCATCATTCATATCACACAGACAAATTCTTATTAACAATTACAATGAAGAATTCACTAATCTCTGCTTTTTGTTGGTAAAGTGGTACATAATTACCAACATTTTATTTGCAAGAAAGAAAATCACTCGCGACCGTTAGCAAATTATTTCATTTGTGTACCTTTTTCTGACGTTGATCAGAGTTAAATACAATTTCGGTCCTGTTTAAAGTTCGACTCGAGTTTTTCGTTAAGACTTGGGTTTAAATTTTCTATGCATAGCAAAAACTCGAGTAAAAACTCGAGCTTAAAAACAACTTAATAACAACTTGTCAAACATCTATGAATATAGCCCATATAATTTTTAAGACGTTTTACTTATTTTTTTTCCTCATCGCCATTTATTATAGTTTTTAATGGAGATTAAAACATGCTTATTTCTTCTTCATTGCACTCTTTATTACGACTAACTAATTCTAATTCTAAATCTAAGTTTAGGCTGAATTCGCCACACAGGATATGAGTTGGCTCATTGAGTGCTATACAATATTATATTTACTATAATCACAGGGTGTATAGTATGAATACAACAACAGACAATAGTCCACCATTTGGTGCATTCAAATTCGTAAGTTTTTGTAAAAACTTGGGTATCAAAGTTAGTAAATCTCCACCGTATCATCCGCAGAGTAATGGGTTGGCTGAGCGTAATGGGCAAACGGTAAAGAATGTTTTAAAGCAATATTTTTTGGAAAATAAAAAAAATAACATGCAGAAAATAGTCTCCAAATTCCTTTTCAACCACCGTAATACTTCTATAAACAAAAGTCTTCAAACTCCATCGGAATTGATTTTTTCCTTCAAACCTAAAATAATATAAGATATCTTCAATGAAAAACACCAAAATAATAAAAATATCAATCAGCAAAGGGTTTAAATGCAATTAATTCATTTAAAAATTTTAAGTTCCTGGAGGGAGATAAAATTCCATTTAAAGTTGATTTAAAAAACGATTATGTTAATTGGATTCCAGGCATATTTTTAAAAGAATTAAGTGCATTAACGTGATTGATAAAAATACAAGATAGTTTTGTTCATTTTAATCAAATAAAAAAATGTATTAATGGAAAAAATAATATAATTATGTACAATCCATATTGGAAAAATGTAAATGAAGTTCCTAGCGAAATTCGAGGTAAGCAGTCTACTCTAGGTTTGAATACATCGTCCTCCTTAATAAAAAATAACAGTGAAGTAATAAGCTCAAAACGTATTAAAAAGAAATATGCTACGTTTAGCACTTGACAAAGCTCGTAGGTCGGGAAAAAAAAATGCAAAAAGTAAATTATCGAAATTAAGGATGATTTTTAAAATATAATAAATGAAGCAAATAAAATAAAAATTAATGGTATAGAAGAAAACAACATAGAAAGTAAAGGAAAAATAGCAGTCAGGTTCACGTTTTATCCTTCAGTTCTATCAGATCCTGAGTTTTGCCATAGTTTCCATGTATTTCCTGATATCAACATTCAGTTTGATGGTATCCTGGGAAATGACAATTAAGAAATAATTGTTTTCTAATCGATTATATGACTGAAAAAATTACAATGATGACGTTAAAAGTTGTCTGTATTTTGAAACTGAATATAGAGCAAGAAGTGAATATATAATAATAAAATACCAGTCAGAAGAAGAGTTAAATGAAGGCTATATTAAAAAATAAAAAACAGAAATTGTGCCCGGTTGTTTTATTAGCGATTGCATTACTAAAAATGTAAATGGCATATCATTCATAACCATTATTAATACAAATGAAGAATTCGTTAGATTATAATTAATAATTAATATATATAATATGAATTAGGGCCCCATGAATCAAAACCAATGCCTTTAATTAAGGCAATGTGGAAATAATACAAGAAAATGAAAGATGGGAAATAATCAAAAATAATTTATGGACTGATCACTTAAACAGTTAAGAAAAAAATTCTGTTTACAAATTATGTAAGCAATACTCAGACCTGTTTTTGTTGGAGGGGGATTTTCGTTCCTATAACACGGTTTTTGAGCACCATATACCCTTACAAAAAGATACTTCACCTGTTTGTGCAAAACCTTACAGGTACCCCAAAGTTCATGAAAATGAAGTAAACGAACAATTAAATAAAATGTTAAATCAAGAAATTATAAAACCATCTAACAGTCCATGGTCTTCACCATTATGTGTGGTGCATAAGAAAGCAGATTCGTCTGGTAAAATTAAATGGAGGGTAGTCATTGATTACCGAAAATGGAATGAAAATACTGTTACAGATAATTTTCCACTACCTAATATAAGCTAGGATACCGCTTATATTAGGTAGTGGAAAATTTTGTTAGGTAATTCCAAATACTACACTTCATAACACTTGATTTAGCTTCAGGATTTTATCAAGTATCTTTGCAGAAAGATGACAGGGAACAAACAGGTTTTTCTACTTCTACGGGTCACTATGAATTTTCAAGAATGCCGTTTGGATTGAAAAAATGCGCCTGCATGCTTTCAAAGACTGTTGAATATAGTTTTAGCAGGAAAGGGTATTAAATGTTTTGTTTATTTAGACGATATTGTCGTCTATGCATCTTCAAATAAATTATTACGTGTCTTTAAGCAATTAAGAACGGCAAATTTAAAACTGCAACCAGGTAAGTGTGAATTTTTAACGCAAGAAGTGTGTTATTTAGGACATTTCATTTCGCAAAAAGGGTTTAAACCAAATGAAGATAAAACCCATGTGATAAAAAATTACAAAGCGGAAAGTACTATAAATAAGATAATGCAATTTTCAGGACTCGTAGGATACTACCGGAGGTTTATTCCTAACTTTTCAAAACTGTCTCGAAATCTTACTGAATTGTTACGAAAGAATTCTATATTTCCGTGGTCAACAGAACAACAAAATGAGTTTGATCAATCAAATCTTGCATTAATGAATGAACCGATTCTGCAGTATCCCGATTTCAAAGAAATATTTTACTTCACTACAGATACATCTAACTTCGCTCTAGAAGCAATATTATCCCAAAAACATGGAGATAAACTACTTCCCATAGGATATGCATCGAGGACTTTGAATAGATCAGAAGGTTATTTATCAACCACTGAAAAAGAATGTTTGGCCATCGTTTGGGCCGTAAAACATTTTCGTCCGTACCTTTATGGAACGAAGTTTATTATAAAAACTGACCATAAACCACTAACTTGGTTATAAAGCGTCAAAGATCCTGGAAGTAGATTAATTTGATGGCGATTAAAACTCGCAGAGTATAACTATGAAATTGTTTATAAAAGGTTCAACAAATACCCAGGCAAATCGTCTGAGTAGAATAAAAAATGAAAATCCAATTGAAGAAGAAGAAATAAGGGATATTTTACGTGAAATCCTATCAACTTCAACTCATTTAAATAAAAATATCCCAAAATAAAATATTTTCAAATGGTTTCATCTTAAATTTTACAGATATCTTCTTTGAAAGTGCATCTTATTCCAACAGACTTATGAATTTAAACGAAAAAGATTTATTATCCAAAGAACCCATGGAACCAGGTTAAATAATAAAATTCCAAATACTTAATCAAAAAAAACTATTCACTTGATAATCAAAAGAAAATGAATGGGAAGATGTCGATCTAGGTAAAATAATAGAGATGATCAACAAACTAGTTGATGAATGTCATAAATAAAAAAAACTTTATTTAACAAAAATTTGTGATATTCATGAAAAACAAATATTAGATCTTACTTTTTCAAAATTTTCGGAAAGTAGCGTCGAAGTGAAATATGTTCAAGAAAATGAAATCATAATTCCGAAACTTGAAAAAATAGATCAAATTTTAAAAGAAGCACACAATTCTAAAATATGTGGTCATGCTGGCATACTAAGAATGATAAAATCTTTGCGAATGAAATTTAAATGGAAAAATATGAACAAAGAGATAGAACAATTTGTTAAATGTTGCATGAAATGCCAGACTAATAAAATAAACCGAAAACCCATAAAAAAATCCAATGTTGATTAAAACTTCAGACAAGAAATCTTTTGAAAGAATATCCTTAGACATATTCAGTCCATTAAAATAAACTTCGACATAAATATATCCTCTCAATTCAAGATGACCTAACTAAATGTACTTGTTTTATAGCAATACCTAACAAAAAAACAAAATTGTTAAATCACAGGAAATAGCTAGGTATAAAATAATAAAATTAAAAGAAAAATCTAAAATACAACCCGATAAATCATTGAATCAGAAAAGTTATAGTTCAGGAGACAAAATATTTATTAAAATTCCACAAAGAACTAAATTTTATCCTTTGTGTCAAGGATCTTATACCGTTATAAAAGCAAATAGTACTAATGTACCTAATGTTTAAAAAAAATAACAAGATGGTTAAATATAATATTAATAACACTAAGCCTTATTTGCAGGGCATTGGCTGAGGGTCAACAGAATAATAATAACAGCAATTTTGCCATTAACTATTTGTCACATATGACTGGAATCTAATACAAAAAATTTCGGATGACCACTTTTACGAACAGACATAGAATTCAGTAACATATTAAAATGCATCATTCATATCACACAGACAAATTCTTATTAACAATTACAATGAAGAATTCACTAATCTCTGCTTTTTGTTGGTAAAGTGGTACATAATTACCAACATTTTATTTGCAAGAAAGAAAATCACTCGCGACCGTTAGCAAATTATTTCATTTGTGTACCTTTTTCTGACGTTGATCAGAGTTAAATACAATTTCGGTCCTGTTTAAAGTTCGACTCGAGTTTTTCGTTAAGACTTGGGTTTAAATTTTCTATGCATAGCAAAAACTCGAGTAAAAACTCGAGCTTAAAAACAACTTAATAACAACTTGTCAAACATCTATGAATATAGCCCATATAATTTTTAAGACGTTTTACTTATTTTTTTTCCTCATCGCCATTTATTATAGTTTTTAATGGAGATTAAAACATGCTTATTTCTTCTTCATTGCACTCTTTATTACGACTAACTAATTCTAATTCTAAATCTAAGTTTAGGCTGAATTCGCCACACAGGATATGAGTTGGCTCATTGAGTGCTATACAATATTATATTTACTATAATCACAGGGTGTATAGTATGAATACAACAACAGACAATAGTCCACCATTTGGTGCATTCAAATTCGTAAGTTTTTGTAAAAACTTGGGTATCAAAGTTAGTAAATCTCCACCGTATCATCCGCAGAGTAATGGGTTGGCTGAGCGTAATGGGCAAACGGTAAAGAATGTTTTAAAGCAATATTTTTTGGAAAATAAAAAAAATAACATGCAGAAAATAGTCTCCAAATTCCTTTTCAACCACCGTAATACTTCTATAAACAAAAGTCTTCAAACTCCATCGGAATTGATTTTTTCCTTCAAACCTAAAATAATATAAGATATCTTCAATGAAAAACACCAAAATAATAAAAATATCAATCAGCAAAGGGTTTAAATGCAATTAATTCATTTAAAAATTTTAAGTTCCTGGAGGGAGATAAAATTCCATTTAAAGTTGATTTAAAAAACGATTATGTTAATTGGATTCCAGGCATATTTTTAAAAGAATTAAGTGCATTAACGTGATTGATAAAAATACAAGATAGTTTTGTTCATTTTAATCAAATAAAAAAATGTATTAATGGAAAAAATAATATAATTATGTACAATCCATATTGGAAAAATGTAAATGAAGTTCCTAGCGAAATTCGAGGTAAGCAGTCTACTCTAGGTTTGAATACATCGTCCTCCTTAATAAAAAATAACAGTGAAGTAATAAGCTCAAAACGTATTAAAAAGAAATATGCTACGTTTAGCACTTGACAAAGCTCGTAGGTCGGGAAAAAAAAATGCAAAAAGTAAATTATCGAAATTAAGGATGATTTTTAAAATATAATAAATGAAGCAAATAAAATAAAAATTAATGGTATAGAAGAAAACAACATAGAAAGTAAAGGAAAAATAGCAGTCAGGTTCACGTTTTATCCTTCAGTTCTATCAGATCCTGAGTTTTGCCATAGTTTCCATGTATTTCCTGATATCAACATTCAGTTTGATGGTATCCTGGGAAATGACAATTAAGAAATAATTGTTTTCTAATCGATTATATGACTGAAAAAATTACAATGATGACGTTAAAAGTTGTCTGTATTTTGAAACTGAATATAGAGCAAGAAGTGAATATATAATAATAAAATACCAGTCAGAAGAAGAGTTAAATGAAGGCTATATTAAAAAATAAAAAACAGAAATTGTGCCCGGTTGTTTTATTAGCGATTGCATTACTAAAAATGTAAATGGCATATCATTCATAACCATTATTAATACAAATGAAGAATTCGTTAGATTATAATTAATAATTAATATATATAATATGAATTAGGGCCCCATGAATCAAAACCAATGCCTTTAATTAAGGCAATGTGGAAATAATACAAGAAAATGAAAGATGGGAAATAATCAAAAATAATTTATGGACTGATCACTTAAACAGTTAAGAAAAAAATTCTGTTTACAAATTATGTAAGCAATACTCAGACCTGTTTTTGTTGGAGGGGGATTTTCGTTCCTATAACACGGTTTTTGAGCACCATATACCCTTACAAAAAGATACTTCACCTGTTTGTGCAAAACCTTACAGGTACCCCAAAGTTCATGAAAATGAAGTAAACGAACAATTAAATAAAATGTTAAATCAAGAAATTATAAAACCATCTAACAGTCCATGGTCTTCACCATTATGTGTGGTGCATAAGAAAGCAGATTCGTCTGGTAAAATTAAATGGAGGGTAGTCATTGATTACCGAAAATGGAATGAAAATACTGTTACAGATAATTTTCCACTACCTAATATAAGCTAGGATACCGCTTATATTAGGTAGTGGAAAATTTTGTTAGGTAATTCCAAATACTACACTTCATAACACTTGATTTAGCTTCAGGATTTTATCAAGTATCTTTGCAGAAAGATGACAGGGAACAAACAGGTTTTTCTACTTCTACGGGTCACTATGAATTTTCAAGAATGCCGTTTGGATTGAAAAAATACGCCTGCATGCTTTCAAAGACTGTTGAATATAGTTTTAGCAGGAAAGGGTATTAAATGTTTTGTTTATTTAGACGATATTATCGTCTATGCATCTTCAAATAAATTATTACGTGTCTTTAAGCAATTAAGAACGGCAAATTTAAAACTGCAACCAGGTAAGTGCGAATTTTTAACGCAAGAAGTGTGTTATTTAGGACATTTCATTTCGCAAAAAGGGTTTAAACCAAATGAAGATAAAACCCAAGTGATAAAAAATTACAAAGCGGAAAGTACTAGAGAAGAGATAATGCAATTTTCAGGACTCGTAGGATACTAATGGAGGTTTATTCCTAACTTTTCAAAACTGTCTCGAAATCTTACTGAATTGTTACGAAAGAATTCTATATTTCCGTGATCAACAGAACAACAAAATGAGTTTGATCAATCAAAAATTGCATTAATGAATGAACCGATTCTGCAGTACCTATCCCGATTTCAAAGAAATATTTTACTTCACTACAGATACATCTAACTTCGCTCTAGAAGCAATATTATCCCAAAAACATGGAGATAAACTACTTCCCATAGGATATGCATCGAGGACTTTAAATAGATCAGAAGGTTATTTATCAACCACTGAAAAAGAATGTTTGGCCATCGTTTGGGCCGTAAAACATTTTCGTCCGTACCTTTATGGAACGAAGTTTATTATAAAAACTGACCATAAACCACTAACTTGGTTATAAAGCGTCAAAGATCCTGGAAGTAGATTAATTTGATGGCGATTAAAACTCGCAGAGTATAACTATGAAATTGTTTATAAAAGGTTCAACAAATACCCAGGCAAATCGTCTGAGTAGAATAAAAAATGAAAATCCAATTGAAGAAGAAGAAATAAGGGATATTTTACGTGAAATCCTATCAACTTCAACTTATTTAAATAAAAATATCCCAAAATAAAATATTTTCAAATGGTTTCATCTTAAATTTTACAGATATCTTCTTTGAAAGTGCATCTTATTCCAACAGACTTATGAATTTAAACGAAAAAGATTTATTATCCAAAGAACCCATGGAACAAGGTTAAATAATAAAATTCCAAATACTTAATCAAAAAAAACTATTCACTTGATAATCAAAAGAAAATGAATGGGAAGATGTTGATCTAGGTAAAATAATAGAGATGACCAACAAACTAGTTGATGTATGTCATAAATAAAATAAACTTTATTTAACAAAAATTTGTGATATTCATGAAAAACAAATATTAGATCTTACTTTTTCAAAATTTTCGGAAAGTAGCGTCGAAGTGAAATATGTTCAAGAAAATGAAATCATAATTCCGAAACTTGAAAAAATAGATCAAATTTTAAAAGAAGCACACAATTCTAAAATATGTGGTCATGCTGGCATACTAAGAATGATAAAATCTTTGCGAATGAAATTTAAATGGAAAAATATGAACAAAGAGATAGAACAATTTGTTAAATGTTGCATGAAATGCCAGACTAATAAAATAAACCGAAAACCCATAAAAAAATCCAATGTTGATTAAAACTTCAGACAAGAAATCTTTTGAAAGAATATCCTTAGACATATTCAGTCCATTAAAATAAACTTCGACATAAATATATCCTCTCAATTCAAGATGACCTAACTAAATGTACTTGTTTTATAGCAATACCTAACAAAAAAACAAAATTGTTAAATCACAGGAAATAGCTAGGTATAAAATAATAAAATTAAAAGAAAAATCTAAAATACAACCCGATAAATCATTGAATCAGAAAAGTTATAGTTCAGGAGACAAAATATTTATTAAAATTCCACAAAGAACTAAATTTGATCCTTTGTGTCAAGGATCTTATACCGTTATAAAAGCAAATAGTACTTATGTACCTAATGTTTAAAAAAAATAACAAGATGGTTAAATATAATATCAATAACACTAAGCCTTATTTGCAGGGCATTGGCTGAGAGTCAACAGAATAATAATAACAGCAATTTTGCCATTAACTATTTGTCACATATGACTGGAATCTAATACGAAAAAATATCGAAAGACCACTTGTACGAACAGACATGGAACTTAGTAACATATTAAAATGCATCATTCATATCTCACATACAAATTCTTATTAACAATTACTGTGAAGAATTCACTAATCTCTGCTCACAACATAAAACATTAGAATGTTCTAGAATGCTTAAAACCGGTAAAATAGAATCGAAATCATAAATACCACAGACCCAAAAGAGGATTAATAGATGTTGTAGAAAGTTGCATTTTGAACAAGAGATCAAAAGGATTCTGATTTCATTTACTGAATTAGAGTACAAACTAAAAGAAAGTATTACAATTTTACAAGATCAAATAACTATTTTGAGTACTACAGTTAACAATTTTAATAAAACTATGTTGGAGTTAAAAAGAGCTGAGATTGAAACAAACGAAGGCCTTAGTAAAATAAACAATAATTCCATTAACTTAAAATAAAACTTGGAACACACATAAGAAATGGTTAATTACTTTAGTATGATTGTAATAGACACGGAAATAGACCTCAACTTGTTAATGAACATTGTTATGTTCACAAAAGTGGGAAAAACTCATCCCTCTGTTATCCCAGCGAATATATTTTTATCTAAACTGAAAGAATCTGAAGTAAGCTTACCAACGGGAATGTTTTACCCAGTTCATATAAAGGAAGATAAATATCAACATTCTATTAGAAATTTCGAAAATAAAGTCGTATGTACAAAACTATCAAGTCATTTGTATAATCAAAGTACCAATAACCAATCAGGAAACGTACGAATTATTTAATATGATACCTATACCACAAACTAAATTATTAACAACCTTCATAGTTAACCCTAAAAGAAAATATTTCGAACACAAAATCTAAAGCAGCAATTTTCGATGAAGTTGATAAGAATTGGATAACATTAGGATCACAAAAACTGTACAAGCAAATAACTTTGATGAATCCGTACATTAATTCAACTTGCGAAACAGACATTTTCTTATTTAATAAAATCACACAATCTGAAATGAAGGCTGTAAAC
Organism: Baccha elongata; assembly: GCA_951217065.1. Taxonomy (NCBI): domain Eukaryota; kingdom Metazoa; phylum Arthropoda; class Insecta; order Diptera; family Syrphidae; genus Baccha; species Baccha elongata. The sequence goes on from CATNUY010000153.1 coordinate 791,366, forward strand.
CAAAATTTAGATATTTGGCATAAGCTTGAAAAACACAACACCTGGTTATACGTTTCAACTCAACCCACAATATTCTCTATTACCTGCAGCTTATTAGAAGATATTACAGTCAGGGAAGTTGGAACACTTACTCTCAAAAACAAAAAATGGTAGAGCACAAATGCTTAATACATTGCTTATACCGGATGTTGAATTAACAGGAGAATACGATAACAACATCTTAGGAGAAGACCTAAGTCAATATGATTGTTGTACCGACGACAATTTGAAATATATTTTAGAATTTAAAGCCATCGATCCACTGCGCTAGAATTGATGTTATGAAATGGAAATTAACAGAACTGTTTCTAAGACCGAATCCAACCTATCATTTTAGTATTCTTACTTATTCTGTTGGAACAATCGTTATAGTTTTTACAATATGTTTGTTTTGTCAATGCTTAAGATCTAAAAACTTTTGCATAAGACTATGTTTCTTAAATTCTTGGTTCAAAGTAAATAAAAAAGAGTGTATAAAACCAGTGATCATTTATTAAGATAATAAATCCTCACCAAATCAAATAAATGAGGAAGATTATAAACTGGACTTGTAAATACATTATAATTTGTATGTTGAAACCATTATCCTATACATAAAAAAAGACTATAAGTATACATATATAAAATATGAATTAATACAAAATATATCTATATGTCTATCTATATGTAATAATAAAACATTTTAATAATTTTTAAACGGAAATTCTAAACGTTCCATCCCCAATTTCCTTTTTTTCTAAGTTAAAAGGTGTTATATATTCCCATATAACTTCCCTATCTTACACTTCCAGTGAATACTCACCCAGAATACCACCCATAGTGAATAGTGATCGTTATTTCAATAAGTTGCAGAAGCAACCTGATATCCCATATCCCTTCCATATTTAATTCATTCATTTTACTCCAGCAACTTCTACTTACCACCCATTCCGTGATCATATTCGATTTCGTCGCACAAGCGACTTTTGCATACATTTCCCTTTTAAACCACCCTCATCCAAGAATGATATTTTCCTTTGAAACAAGAATGATAACAAGTAACAACGCATCTCGCGAATATTAATATCTTTATCCCTCAATTATTTTGTCCTACGAAATTATTAAAACAGAAATTGGTGCATAACACTTACGACATAGAACTGAGCTCGACAAGCTTTGTTTGCACAACAATAATAACAACAGAACTAGAAGACAAGCACAGCCTGAGCCAAGATCATTCGCCACTGCCCCCACTACAAATGATTTTGTCTTCAAAGAGAGAATTGTAAGTAGCTATAATGTTACTTTCTCCCCACTGAGATCGATTTACTTGGTATGGGTTTAAATTTTGCGTATATGCCAAAACCAACAAAGAAATTAATTACCTTCACTGAACTTTCTGTTTATACTGATGCTGCTATACCTGATGAGAACTTGAAGAGTAGATTCGATTGTGCAAAAATTATTGTGATTGAGAAAAATCCATATGAGTTAAGTAATGAATTTAATCTTTAATGATATAAGTACAAATATTCGCTCAATGCAAACTAAACTCAAAGAGAAGAATTTGATTTTGTGCAAAGCTGATAAACGCAATGTCATAATAATTATGCAAAAATCAGAGTATATGTTAAAAATGAGAGACATGAGTATAGAAGAGTTGCCAGAAGATCCCACTGCGAAATGCAACAAAAAAGTTTACGATGTTACTAATTCGTGCAACCTAATAATTGATCCATAAGAAAAGTATCTTGTCCGCAACAGTAATCCTTCTGCACCTATTTTATATGGGTTGCCACAGATCCACAAAGATGGTGTTCCTCTTCCACCAGTCTCTTTCTCTTTTAACGCTCCTTCACAAAAACTTTTTAAAAAGCTAGCCCATGTCCTACCTGATATTTGGAATTTTGAACCAAAATATGCTTTAAAGAATTCGGTGGAATTTATTGATGAAGTTAAAGATTTAGTTCCACCTTCAATCGCAAAATAAGTCTCTTTTGATGTAAAAAATGTATTCCCATCTGTATTAACCTTAAAAGTTAAGCAATTACTTAAACGACGTATTTCTGAAAATGTATTCGATGAACAAAAATGCCAACAACTTGACAAACTCATCTCAGTCTGTTTTAAGCAAAATTACATTAAGCCAACATTGTTTTAAAAAAGAACTAGATTTAATATAAAAGATTGGAACTAACAATGAATACTATTCGAAAATTATTCATCGACTGCTAGAAAAGAAATCCAGACAAATTGCACTTCAATGTATTTTCCCGATAGATAAATAAAAAAATGAAGGACAATGGAGGAAAATTCCTTATGTTCCAGGTGGTGCCGTGAAATAACGCCGAGCGAAATAACGCCGAATTCCGAAATTCGGCCTTATTTCGCTTTATGAAAGCGAAAGAACGCCGAATTTTGGAATTCGGCGTTATTTCGCTTTCATAAAGTGAAATAAAGCCGACTATTGCTTGTGAAATAAAGCCGAATTCAGAGAAAAAGCAAAAGAATTTTAAAAGACAACTGCACTTGTTAAAAAAAGAAGTGAATTTTACCGTAATCAATGTTTGTTGGTTGTAACTTGAAGTGGAATCATTTCATTAGTTGATAAAGAGTGATTCTCAATAACGAGGCGAAAGGTGTACAGTTCAGAGCAAAAGGGGAGAACATCTTTAAAAATTTTCTGATTTATTTCAGAAAACAGTGGACAGAAAGGGTAAGAAATAGTTTTCGGAATTTCTATAAAGGATTTAAAAAAATAATAATTATGTTTCCGCAAAATTATGGCAAAAGTTTTCGTCCATTCTATTTACCATTAAATTACAAATTTAGAATTTGAGAAAATAATAGTTTAAAATTCGCGTGAATTTTCTAAAAAAATGACTTAAATCAGAAAAAAAAAATATTTAAAAACAACGGTGAATGATATAAAGCCTATATAGATTCTTGAATGTTGAATTTCAACTTATGACTTTTAGGGGTCAATGGAGTCAATGGTTTAAGCGCAGTCCAGTCACATGTGGCTGTCTTTTTTTAGCTCTTTTTTGTGTTTTCTAACCTGCAAATGGTGAATTTGGCACAGAATTAGTTCTTTTGTGGTGTCGTAGTTGGTAGTCTATGGTTTGCCTTCATAAATTCAGTTATGTGCTCAATTGTTTAGCAAAAATCCGAGAATTATACATTGCAACATTAGATGCTCTCTCTTTACTACTTAATTCTTTAGATTTGTCATATTTTGCACAAAATGGAATCTGTAAGAATTGGAAATAATGATCTCATCCTAAAAATTTAAAATAAATTATATAATCTTACGAAGTAAGCACAAAAAAATTTGTCAAAATACTTTTGCCACTAAAAAAGCACTTTTAATCAAACAAAAGCCGCCCTTCTGCACAAAACTCACCAAATGACTGAAATTGAACACCTACTGATTCATCATAACATAGTCTTTAAATAGCTGCCAATTTTAAATCTTTAGACTTTACCCGTTATTTAATATTATCGTTGAAAGAAACATTACATTTTTGTCAAAATAATTATCCCGACTAGTGTAGATGGTTTGTGGGCGCGTATTGACTTTGTACAACGAAATTTCCATCTTTAAAACAACGGCGGAAAGCATTTTGAAAAAAGTGAGTGCAATTGAAACGTCTACTTTGGGAAAACTAACTCGAGGTCTGCATAGACTCTCTTGAAAGGATGCAAATTGCTTCTGATGCTGTATTTGTGGGTGTATCAGCCACACAAGATGAAGATCTTAAATCCGTGTTTGCAAAAATATGCACTGCAGTAAAATGCAATATACCACCTTTGAAATCAATATTCAGAGTAAAACAACAAATTGTGGGTGGGAACAATTCTTCGTATGATGGTTCTATAATAATAAAATTCACCGATCCATATGACAAAAATAGTTTAATGCGAGCCTGCCTTATGAGATATAATCAAACTTAAGCTGCGCTTTCTCTCCGTGATACCTTCTGATAAGAGAATCTACTTAAATGAAAGTCTAACTAAATCCAACTATCTCTTGCAACGGAATGCGCTTAAAATGAAACAAACAAAAATTATCTCCTCAGTGTATACGAATAATGTACAAGTTTATGTGCGAACGTTGAGAGGGGATTCTATATTAATCACCTGTTTCGAAGAGCTGGAAAAACCTTCCGATAGTTTAGCCAAAGCCGGTTCTTATCCGGTTTCCTTACCAAAACTACCGGAGAACTCCAAGCACCCGAAGCTGAAGCATACGGTCCAATTAATCATCTATCAGTTTCTGCACCGCTGGCGAAACTGGGTACTGTTGTTGTTTGATTGGTTCTGCATCCCCTGTATCAATCACGTGGTCGTCGATATTAGTTTTACCAAGCCCGAGTGTGGCAAGGTAGGTAGAAATGGCGGCTATTCTGCTAGAATAAAACCCAACTAGCGCTTGGTGCGCCGTTTTGATACCATAAACTCATGAGGCCTATTATTTTGTGGCGGTTTGGATAACGTTTTGATGACTGTGGTGTTTTAAGGTATGGAATTGTGTTGCTTGGGAGATGGTCCCTTTATTACCAACTTTCATATTAAAACAAGAGATCCTCGAGTACCTAAGCCAAGGCCATACCCCCCACCAGGCTTTATGCCAGACTGTTGGCTCCGATATGTCTGTCTTCGTCAAAAACCTTAACAGGCAGAGTGCTGAACAGCTTAAGGTAGAACCAGTTTCCCCGTGAGATCTAATTCGATTTAGGGATATACATGATGTCCGCAGTAGACATAACCCGCCTACACGGCTAAGGAGATAATTCTTGCAGGAATCATGTAGCTCTCTTGATCCGTTTTTTCAGCCCATGGAAAAGGTGAGACAATGGTACGGTGATTTATTTGTGAGTAGATCCCTTAGTTACCATCTTCCATATGGAAAACAAGAGATCCTCGAATACCTCACCCAAGGGAAGTGGCCCATTCCCCCCCCCAGGCTTTATGCCAGGCTGTTCGCTCCGATATGTCTGTCTTCGATAAAACCTTAAACAAGCAGGGTGCTGGATGGGTTAGGGTAGGACCAGATTACCGTGAGATCAACTCGATTTAGGAAAACATATGACACCCGCAGTAGACTTGCCCCGCCTACACGTCTAAAGAAAAGGTTCCTGCAGAAATCATGTAGTTCTCCTGACCTGTTTTGTCTACCCATAGAAGAGGTAAGATATTGATATGGTTTGTTACCATTTAGTTGTGTTTAAAAAGCCAATGAGATTACCTATGCTCACAACTGAAAGTTCGCTACGGGGGTCGATAAAGTACTGACCGAAGAATTGGCATCTTGGATTATCCAAGGCAGGGCAGCAGCAGAGATAGTGGGTCACTGTTTCCTTTTCCCTTTCATCTCCACAGCTACGACAATGAGTATTGTGCGGAATACCCATTCTTGTTGCATGCTCTCCAATTGGCCAGTGACCAGTGTTAACTGCAATGATTCTGGATTTGTCTGGCCGAGTTCTACATAAGAGTTCATTTGTGCGGGACTTGTCATAAGTGGGCCACATCTTTCTTTAGTTGGCACAGCTGGTCAGACCATTCCATCTATCCTTGTCTGGCAAGCTAGTCAGCCCTTTCATTTCCCTGAAAACCGCTCTGGCCCAGGAACCCAGATCAAAGTGACCTTCAGGCTTTAATTAAAGCCTGCGATCTCGTCTAGACATTGTTGAACGAGTTTAGCGGATATTGAGGCAGCATCAATGGCTTTGATGCCAGCCTGACTATCTATAAATATGGCAGTATTACGGTTTTGATTTGGATCTTGCTTTAGTATCTTGCATGCTTCTTTGATTGCAAACAGTTCCGCTTAAAAAACGCTAGCGTAGTCCGGCCGTGACTTTGATACATTAAGTGTTGAAGTGACTTTGATACATTTAGTGTTTCAGAGAAGACCCCTGCTCCAACACCACACTCCATCTTTGAACCGTCCGTGAAAATGATTATGTCGTAATTTTTCATTGTATCTCTATCCCCCCACTCCTTTCGGGGAGGGAATGCGACGTTGAAACGTTTGTAAAGATTCAGAGAGGGAGTGCGGTTGTAGTCGAAATGAATCCCGGGGGTAGCAATTTGGTAATGTTGCAGTGACCGAAGGGTCTGTTGGTCCAACAATTAATGGTTAGTATGGGTCGTACTACTGCTGTGTACGTCCATAGAAACATCTTCGACTGGAGGCCCCAGTTTTTATCGAATGTTTTACTGCAGGCATTAAAAGCTTTGCTGGCTTTTTTAACCCTTTCTTCAAAGTTCAATTTCCAGTTAAGTTTAGGGTCAAGAGTTACACCCGGATATTTAGTACGGGTTGAGAGTGTGAGAGTGTCACCGTTGAGGCGAGGAAGAGTGAAGGTAGGTATCTTGTATGTGTTTGTAAAGAGCAAAAGTTCTGTCTAGCTTTGATAAATCCCCAAACCGCAGCTTATGGCCCAGTTGTTAACTTTATGCAGAGACCTTTTAGTGATTTCACTAATAACAGATAGGAACTTACCAGATGCCAGCAAAACTAAGTCGTCAGCATACTCCACAATTTTCACCCCTCCCTTTCCTCAAGTTCCACTAGAATTTTGTTCATTACAAGAAGCCATAGTAGAGGAGAGAGAACTCCTCCCTGTGAAGTTCCTCTGTTTGCGTGTTTTATCGATTGTATATTACCTAACTTAGCTCGAATTACTCTGTCGCTAAGCATGGATACTATCCATTCTCTTAGAGAAGCATCAACTCCGAAGTCGATGAGGAATTGTAGAATAGATTCAGTTAAGACGTTATTAAATGCTCCTTCTACGTCTAGGAAGGTCGCCAAAGCACAACCTAGTGAAGAGCCGTTTCAGTAGACTTGCCTTTCAGGTATGCATGTTGTGAATTCGATAGGGGGGAAATTGTTGGGATTTCCCTAATGCGATTATCTAGGATGCGCTCTAGGGTCTTTAGCACAAAAGAGGTCAGACTAATTGGGCGAAAATCCTTTGCTGATTCATGGCCTCGCCTTCCCACTTTAGGGATAAAAACAACTCTAACCTGTTTCCACGACTATGGAACATGGTAAAGCAAGAGACGTTCTTTAAAAATGTTCTCCATTCATAGAACTACTACATCCTGTAGTTTTTGTAGCATTATGGGGAGTATGCCGTCCAGGCCAGGAGATTTATACGGGGAAAAGCTTCTTATAGCCCAAACTATATTTTCTTTTGTTATGACGGACGTAATTTCTTGTTATTGTACTGACTGTACTTCAGGGGATCGGTATGATTCTGGATTACTGTCTGTGCAACCGGGGAAGTGTGTTGCCATCGATAGCTCCAGGGACTCAGCAGGTGACTCAGTCCACGTTCCATCCTCTTTTTTAAGAAAGGAGGGGTTTGAGTGCTCTTTCGATAAACTCTTACCCAATCTTGCTGAGTCCCCAATATTTTCTATCAAATGACAATACTCTTTCCATGCTAGTTTCTTTGCTGATGCTAAGGATCGCTTATATAATTTCAGGCAGTCTTTATACGGCTTGAAATACCTGTGCTTGTAGCAAATATTAAAGACATCTCTCGTCAATCTCCTGAGATTAGAAAGATCCTCATTCCACCATGGAGGTAGGGTTTTTTTTGCTATATTTTATTGGGCAGGAGATTTTGAAAGCGACACTCATAGCCGCTTCGAAAGTATTAACCTTTTTCTCAAGCTCGACCAAAGAACTAAGATTTACGTTTGGAATTGTACTAAATTTGGATTCAATTATTTGACTGAATTTCTGCCAGTCAATTCTTTTAGGGTTTCTATATGGAGGTGGCTTTATAATGTCAAAGTTAAGGCTGAAGAGGATCCATTTGTGGTCTGAGAAGGACTTCAACGGGAGTACTCTCCAGTTCTCCACCATGGAGTAAACATTTGTGGAGGCGAATGTAGTGTCAAGTACATTCTTCCATCCCTCAAATTTCTCAGAGTTTGGAAAAGTAAAAGTGGGATTATTACCTCTATTACAGATTGTTAAATTGTTTTCAATAATAAAATCAAAAAACAAAACACCTCGTTTTCGCAAGGTTGCAGGCGATAATAAATGTACTTTTGAGGAGTTTTCGACGCTCCTCTCACGAATCGAATCATGTTTGAACTCTCGATCGCTTACACCCTTCACTGATAATCCACACGATATTTTACCCTTGACCCCCCTTTTACCTCCACCGTACCCCGATATGAGTTATATGTCCCTAAGTGTAAGCGATCGACGGAAAAACGTACAAATTCTTCACCATAACTTCTGCCTTCGATGCAAAGAAGAGTATCTCAAAGACCTTCAAAAAAGATGTAAATGGAAATATTATAAACTGGATATAGCTCTAAATGATATCATTGATATCCACAAAGAGAATGTATCTCCCTATGAATGGCGTCTAGGTCGAATAATAAAAACATACAGAGGTTCAGATGGAAGAGTTCGGGCAAAGATTATGAATACCAAGGTGGGAAAACTTCCTTACGTTTTACCTCCCAACAACCATTTGTTTACATTGTTGTTTTTGTAATTTAGACTCTTGTCTGTGAATCAATGTGAAGTCGACCTATTTTGGTGGATTGATAAGATTGCACTAGTATTCGTTTTTAAAGCATTATTTGTGCAATACTAGTGCAATCTCGTCAATTTAACGTCAGTTCAGCTTGTTTGTAAACAAAGATGGAAGCCATTGTTTCCCAGCTTGGTATTCATAATCTTTGAGTTCGGGTAGCAGATATTAAGACTCAAAACGGTATTTTAAATTGTCCTGTCGTAAAACTTTGCATACTGCTACAGGATGAGAAAGAAAATGCACTTTCAGATCCCGAATAATTCAAATTCTTTACATTTTGCAAATTCCTAGAGTATAAGTTTATTTTTTCAATATACTGGTTTTCGAATTTTGTACTTTTGTAAAATTATATTAATTCAACAATTTATTTATAGAACATCATAAATTTGTAAATATTATATAAATAATATTACATAAGAAATATTGTATATACTCCTCTTCATATTCATAATCTTTGAGTTCGGGTAGCAGATATTAAGATCAAAACGGTATTCTAAATTGTCCTGTCGTAGAACTTTGCATACTGCTACAGGATGAGAAAGAAAATGCACTTTCAAATCCCGAATAATTCAAATTCTTTACATTTTGCAAATTCATAGAGTATAAGTTTATTTTTTCAATGGACTGGTTTTTGAATTTTGTACGTTTGTAAAATTATATTGATTCAACAATTTATTTATAGAACATCATAAATTTGTAAATACTACATTAATTAGATTACATAAGAAATATTGTATATACTCCTTTTCATATTCATAATCTTTGAGTTCGGGTAGCAGATATTAAGACTCAAAACGGTATTCTAAATTGTCTTGTCGTAAAACTTTGCATACTGCTACAGGATGAGAAAGAAAATGCACTTTCAAACCCCGAATAATTCAAATTCTTTACATTTTGCAAATTCATAGAGTATAAGTTTATTTTTTCAATGGACTGGTTTTCGAATTTTGTAGGTTTGTAAAATTATATTGATTCAACAATTTATTTATAGAACATCATAAATTTGTAAATATTATATAAATTAGATTACATAAGAAATATTTTATATACTCTGTTTTTCCCATACTAACATTTCCTTCCAAAAAAGTGAGCAGAACCTCTCTTTAATATGGTTCTCCAGCCCCATATATATACATATGTAGCCCGAGCATACAACGTTGTTTTTGCAGGAAACGTGCAAGGTGGCCCGCAATGTTTAGGTGAGATTTCTTCACGAAAACCTAGATGGCGTTCAAGTCAACTTCTTTTGATAGCCATTAAAATTCCCACATAATTTCCCTCAGAACCCATTTTCTTTTACTAATATCTAAAATTGTTCACTTTTGTACAACTCATCTTAGAGGTAAGACCTATTGAATAAATTATTATAAAACCCATAACTTACTCTTCTCATTTTGTTTTCCCTTGATTTTTTCTTTCCGAACCACACCCCAACACCAAATACGATTTCGATGGTTTTAGCTGCTATCCAAGTCAATAGCCAGTTAGAAAACCCATAATTGCTTAGTTTATTTATATGATGTGTGTGGCAAGCTCTATCAAACACTTTGCTTAAATCACCATAAAAACCATCAGTTTGTAGACCAATAATCAAGTTTTTATTTGTTTGACTTGGGAACTCAAGCAGGTTTGTGGTGTTAGATCAATTCAGGCAGAAACCATGTTGTTCTTGTGTTATTGTTCCTCTGCAATAAAACTGAATGTGTTTGCATACAATGTTTTCAAATAGTTTTGGAATACATGGAAACTTTGCTATACCCCGATAATTGTCAGCCTTGTTTTTGTTGCCACATTTATGAAGAGGTAATATAAAATATAAATATAAAAATTCTCTTTAAGATCGTAAATATATTGCACTTACAAATTTTTTCGTTTTCTTCAAAAATGTTTTGTAACCCTTTAAATGACCTGCCTACAAAATAGAATAAAAGTGAGAACTTTGCGATTCAAGAAGAAATGCGATTCTTGCAGCCTCGCACCGATTTAACGATTTAACGATTTTTATTTAAATAAAAATATTTAAAAAACTCTTAATGAAAAATAAATTGAATAGTCAAAGAATGGGTTACATTGTTTCTGGGGTTATTCAGATCCGGTTGTTCTTGTTTTTTGGTGGTGGAGGCTGGCATTGAGCCTAGGTGGTAAGATGACGGTGCATCAAAGTTAAATTGTAAAGGCTCGTCGTCGTTGACTGTTATAATTTCTTCGTCCAAAAGAGCCATTGCATCTAGGTAGCGTAGTTCGGAGTGTCTCTGTTCATTTACCAACGTATTGGTATGGTTGTTTAAATTGTTTGTTAGTCTTCTAGCTGCACTTATCAGGTATTTTTCCAGTGGAGAGATTTTAGCTGCCTTGTAGAGTTTTTTTTTTTTTTATTTCAAGTAGGTACATACACCATGCACTATTGATTACCTATTTGCAACAAAACGACCTTCACAAACTACCTCTTCCTTGTCTTAAAGGAATCATTAAGAGGCACACAAATAAACTAATAATCTGTCAAAAAAAAAAAACAGACAGCCTAAAATTCAAATTACAACAAATAAAATATAAAAAAGATTAGTGGGCTATAGATCAAAAGACAGTTCTTAGTTTCTTAGCCACGACGTTTCGAACATGTATATGTTCATTATCAGGCCTTTATTAAATAAATTTAAGAAAAAAATAAAATAGGTAATGCTCTTCTGTATATATAGGTTCTTTTAAACAAAAATTAAAGAGCAGGCTCTCTGGTCACAAATCAGACCTAAACAATGGAGCTGCACAAAAAACCGCTCTTGCCCTCCATTGTATAGAAGAAGTATACAAGCCAGACTTCGAAAATGTTGAAGTTCTGCAAACAGAGCAACATTATTCGAAAAGAATGCTGCTGGAAATATTGCACATAATTAGCAACCAAAATACCATGAATCGCAGATCTGACTGTGAAAATCTTAACAACATCTATGGTCAACTTATAAAAAGACCCAACGCAATTAATTATAAAACAAAGTATAGGTGAATGTAGCATCTCACAAGGTGTAAACCTAAGTGTGTAAACCTAAGTGAGAGTCTACATAACTTTGCCAATGTTATTATCACGATAACAAGCCATTAGATAAGAAAACTTTCATAAGAAAAACGATGTTCGCCATTCCTTTTCCGGAATGATTATTCATTGATTCTTATTCTTTTTCTGACAGCTCTCAAGCTAACGTGGCCAGCGCATTAAACTTATATCTAAAACCTAAAGCTAAAAACCAAATTTATTAAAAGACTTAAACCTAAAGTAAAACTAAGCTAATAATAAAGTAAACCTATATATTAATGAACTTAACTTTAATGGTTTTTTATTTCCAACAAAAATCACTACAAAGTGAGTGTCGGTTCATGTGCCATATTTAAGTGTGTCAATTGGCAGCACAAAGATCGTGCCACCGTGCGAACTACCACGACAGGCACAAATCAATTGGCAGCACAAAGATTGTGCCACCGTGCGAACTACCACGACAGGCACAAATTGGTGACCCCGACAGAGCCATTGTGCTCTCCAGATTTAGTGGCCCTAAAGCCAGCATATACTCGGCCAGAAGTGTTCAGAGGAGCGCTACCGCTCAACGCTCAGCATAGCCCTTTGCCAACGTCGAGGCACAAAGATAAGAACCAACAGCCGCAAATAGCCACCACAACGCTTGGCCAAAGAGCGCCACGCAACAAATTTTTTTTTGACGACGACAACAATCTGGCCAAGAAATCCCCACGCATTTTTGTGTCACGCCATTTGGGCAGCAGAGCAACAAGCATCATACCATCCCGTTACCACCACCATCATCAACAACATAAGCATCGCTATCATCATCATTATATCAAAATTATATAAAAGTACCGTGAGTACGATATTAATAATAATATAGCTATACATTTATATTAAATTAATATTCCTTGAGTGAAAATTTTTTTTATTTTTGATGAAGTTTTTTGTGTGGTATTTTCGACGCGTTATTTGGTAGGTTTACAGTTTTTTTTTTCTTTTCCTCTTGCTACGGTACATTGCATGCGGTGGATTGAGAATCCCGCTTTATCTCCTCCCAATCAAAACGTCATCGCGCGTCAGAAAATTTATACCGGTTCAATCGTTTGAATTCGGAATCGGTTTAAGGATTGGGTTAGGTGAAGCCAAAGCAACATTTTTTCGCGGACTCATCTCCCTATGAATGGCGTCCCTATGAATGGCGTATCTCCCTATGAATGGCGTCTAGGTCGAATAATAAAAACATACAGAGGTTCAGATGGAAGAGTTCGGGCAAAGATTATGAATACCAAGGTGGGAAAACTTCCTTACGTTTTACCTCCCAACAACCATTTGTTTACATTGTTGTTTTTGTAATTTAGACTCGTGTCTGTGAATCAATGTGAAGTCGACCTATTTTGGTGGATTGATAAGATTGCACTAGTATTCGTTTTTAAAGCATTATTTGTGCAATACTAGTGCAATCTCGTCAATTTAACGTCAGTTCAGCTTGTTTGTAAACAAAGATGGAAGCCATTGTTTCCCAGCTTGGTATTCATAATCTTTGAGTTCGGGTAGCAGATATTAAGACTCAAAACGGTATTTTAAATTGTCCTGTCGTAAAACTTTGCATACTGCTACAGGATGAGAAAGAAAATGCACTTTCAGATCCCGAATAATTCAAATTCTTTACATTTTGCAAATTCCTAGAGTATAAGTTTATTTTTTCAATATACTGGTTTTCGAATTTTGTACTTTTGTAAAATTATATTGGTTTAACAATTTATTTATAGAACATCATACATTTGTAAATATTATATAAATAATATTACATAAGAAATATTGTATATACTCCTTTTCATATTCATAATCTTTGAGTTCGGGTAGCAGATATTAAGATCAAAACGGTATTCTAAATTGTCCTGTCGTAGAACTTTGCATACTGCTACAGGATGAGAAAGAAAATGCACTTTCAAATCCCGAATAATTCAAATTCTTTACATTTTGCAAATTCATAGAGTATAAGTTTATTTTTTCAATGGACTGGTTTTTGAATTTTGTACGTTTGTAAAATTATATTGATTCAACAATTTATTTATAGAACATCATAAATTTGTAAATACTACATTAATTAGATTACATAAGAAATATTGTATATACTCCTTTTCATATTCATAATCTTTGAGTTCGGGTAGCAGATATTAAGACTCAAAACGGTATTCTAAATTGTCTTGTCGTAAAACTTTGCATACTGCTACAGGATGAGAAAGAAAATGCACTTTCAAACCCCGAATAATTCAAATTCTTTACATTTTGCAAATTCATAGAGTATAAGTTTATTTTTTCAATGGACTGGTTTTCGAATTTTGTAGGTTTGTAAAATTATATTGATTCAACAATTTATTTATAGAACATCATAAATTTGTAAATATTATATAAATTAGATTACATAAGAAATATTTTATATACTCTGTTTTTCCCATACTAACATTTCATTCCAAAAAAGTGAGTAGAACCTCTCTTTAATATGGTTCTCCAGCCCCATATATATACATATGTAGCCCGAGCATACAACGTTGTTTTTGCAGGAAACGTGCAAGGTTTTTGGGTGAGATTTCTTCACGAAAACCTAGATGGCGTTCAAGTCAACTTCCTTTGATAGCCATTAAAATTCCCACATAATTTCCCTCAGAACCCATTTTCTTTTACTAATATCTAAAATTGTTCACTTTTGTACAACTCATCTTAGAGGTAAGACCTATTGAATAAATTATTATAAAACCCATAACTTACTCTTCTCATTTTGTTTTCCCTTGATTTTATCTTTCCGAACCACACCCCAACACCAAATACGATTTCGATGGTTTTAGCTGCTATCCAAGTCAATAGCCAGTTAGAAAACCCATAATTGCTCAGTTTATTTATATGATGTGTGTGGCAAGCTCTATCAAACACTTTGCTTAAATCACCATAAAAACCATCAGTTTGTAGACCAATAATCAAGTTTTTATTTGTTTGACTTGGGAACTCAAGCAGGTTTGTGGTGTTAGATCAATTCTGGCAGAAACCATGTTGTTCTTGTGCTATTTTTCCTCTGCAATAGAACTGAATGTGTTTGCATACAATGTTTTCAAATAGTTTTGGAATACATGGAAACTTTGCTATACCCCGATAATTGTCAGCCTTGTTTTTGTTGCCACATTTATGAAGAGGTAATATAAAATATAAATATAAAAATTCTCTTTAAGATCGTAAATATATTGCACTTACAAATTTTTTCGTTTTCTTCAAAAATGTTTTGTAACCCTTTAAATGACCTGCCTACAAAATAGAATAAAAGTGAGCACTTTGCGATTAAAGAAGAAATGCTATTCTTGCAGCCTCGCACCGATTTAACGATTTAACGATTTTTATTTAAATAAAAATATTTAAAAAACTCTTAATGAAAAATAAATTGAATAGTCAAAGAATGGGTTACATTGTTTCTGGGGTTATTCAGATCCGGTTGTTCTTGTTTTTTGGTGGTGGAGGCTGGCATTGAGCCTAGGTGGTAAGATGACGGTGCATCAAAGTTAAATTGTAAAGGCTCGTCGTCGTTGACTGTTATAATTTCTTCGTCCAAAAGAGCCATTGCATCTAGGTAGCGTAGTTCGGAGTGTCTCTGTTCATTTACCAACGTTTTGGTATGGTTGTTTAAATTGTTTGTTAGTCTTCTAGCTGCACTTATCAGGTATTTTTCCAGTGGAGAGATTTTAGCTGCCTTGTAGAGTTGTTTTTTTTTTTTTCAAGTAGGTACATACACCATGCACTATTGATTACCTATTTGCAACAAAACGACCTTCACAAACTACCTCTTCCTTGTCTTAAAGGAATCATTAAGAGGCACACAAATAAACTAATAATCTGTCAAAAAAAAAAACAGACAGCCTAAAATTCAAATTACAACAAATAAAATATAAAAAAGATTAGTGGGCTATAGATCAAAAGACAGTTCTTAGTTTCTTAGCCACGACGTTTCGAACATGTATATGTTCATTATCAGGCCTTTATTAAATAAATTTAAGAAAAAAATAAAATAGGTAATGCTCTTCTGTATATATAGGTTCTTTTAAACAAAAATTAAAGAGCAGGCTCTCTGGTCACAAATCAGACCTAAACAATGGAGCTGCACAAAAAACCGCTCTTGCCCTCCATTGTATAGAAGAAGTACACAAGCCAGACTTCGAAAATGTTGAAGTTCTGCAAACAGAGCAACATTATTCGAAAAGAATGCTGCTGGAAATATTGCACATAATTAGCAACCAAAATAACATGAATCGCAGATCTGACTGTGAAAATCTTAACAACATCTATGGTCAACTTATAAAAAGACCCAACGCAATTAATTATAAAACAAAGTATAGGTGAATGTAGCATCTCACAAGGTGTAAACCTAAGTGTGTAAACCTAAGTGAGAGTCTACATAACTTTGCCAATGTTATTATCACGATAACAAGCCATTAGATAAGAAAACTTTCATAAGAAAAACGATGTTCGCCATTCCTTTTCCGGAATGATTATTCATTGATTCTTATTCTTTTTCTGACAGCTCTCAAGCTAACGTGGCCAGCGCATTAAACTTATATCTAAAACCTAAAGCTAAAAACCAAATTTATTAAAAGACTTAAACCTAAAGTAAAACTAAGCTAATAATAAAGTAAACCTATATATTAATGAACTTAACTTTAATGGTTTTTTAATTCCAACAAAAATCACTACAAAGTGAGTGTCGGTTCATGTGCCATATTTAAGTGTGTCAATTGGCAGCACAAAGATCGTGCCACCGTGCGAACTGCCACGACAGGCACAAATCAATTGGCAGCACAAAGATTGTGTCAACGTGCGAACTACCACGACAGGCACAAATTGGTGACCCCGACAGAGCCATTGTGCTCTCCAGATTTAGTGGCCCTAAAGCCAGCATATACTCGGCCAGAAGTGTTCAGAGGAGCGCTACCGCTCAACGCTCAGCATAGCCCTTTGCCAACACGAGGCACAAAGATAAGAACCAACAGCCACAAATAGCCACCACAACGCTTGGCCAAAGAGCGCCACGCAACAAATTTTTTTTTTTGACGACCACAACATTCTGGCCAAGAAATCCCCACGCATTTTTGTGTCACGCCATTTGGGCAGCAGAGCAACAAGCATCATACCATCCCGTTACCACCACCATCATCAACAACATAAGCATCGCTATCATCATCATTATATCAAAATTATATAAAAGTACCGTGAGTACGATATTAATAATAATATAGCTATACATTTATATTAAATTTATATTCCTTGAGTGAAAATTTTTTTTATTTTTGGTGAAGTTTTTTGTGTGGTATTTTCGACGCGTTATTTGGTAGGTTTACAGTTTTTTTTCTTTTCCTCTTGCTACGGTACATTGCATGCGGTGGATTGAGAATCCCGCTTTATCTCCTCCCAATCAAAACGTCATCGCGCGTCAGAAAATTTATACCGGTTCAATCGTTTGAATTCGGAATCGGTTTAAGGATTGGGTTAGGTGAAGCCAAAGCAACATTTTTTCGCGGACTCATCTCCCTATGAATGGCGTCCCTATGAATGGCGTATCTCCCTATGAATGGCGTCTAGGTCGAATAATAAAAACATACAGAGGTTCAGATGGAAGAGTTCGGGCAAAGATTATGAATACCAAGGTGGGAAAACTTCCTTACGTTTTACCTCCCAACAACCATTTGTTTACATTGTTGTTTTTGTAATTTAGACTCGTGTCTGTGAATCAATGTGAAGTCGACCTATTTTGGTGGATTGATAAGATTGCACTAGTATTCGTTTTTAAAGCATTATTTGTGCAATACTAGTGCAATCTCGTCAATTTAACGTCAGTTCAGCTTGTTTGTAAACAAAGATGGAAGCCATTGTTTCCCAGCTTGGTATTCATAATCTTTGAGTTCGGGTAGCAGATATTAAGACTCAAAACTGTATTTTAAATTGTCCTGTCGTAAAACTTTGCATACTGCTACAGGATGAGAAAGAAAATGCACTTTCAGGTCCCGAATAATTCAAATTCTTTACATTTTGCAAATTCCTAGAGTATAAGTTTATTTTTTCAATATACTGGTTTTCGAATTTTGTACTTTTGTAAAATTATATTGGTTCAACAATTTATTTACAGAACATCATACATTTGTAAATATTATATAAATAATATTACATAAGAAATATTGTATATACTCCTTTTCATATTCATAATCTTTGAGTTCGGGTAGCAGATATTAAGATCAAAACGGTATTCTAAATTGTCCTGTCGTAGAACTTTGCATACTGCTACAGGATGAGAAAGAAAATGCACTTTCAAATCCCGAATAATTCAAATTCTTTACATTTTGCAAATTCATAGAGTATAAGTTTATTTTTTCAATGGACTGGTTTTTGAATTTTGTACGTTTGTAAAATTATATTGATTCAACAATTTATTTATAGAATATCATAAATTTGTAAATACTACATTAATTAGATTACATAAGAAATATTGTATATACTCCTTTTCATATTCATAATCTTTGAGTTCGGGTAGCAGATATTAAGACTCAAAACGGTATTCTAAATTGTCTTGTCGTAAAACTTTGCATACTGCTACAGGATGAGAAAGAAAATGCACTTTCAAACCCCGAATAATTCAAATTCTTTACATTTTGCAAATTCATAGAGTATAAGTTTATTTTTTCAATGGACTGGTTTTCGAATTTTGTAGGTTTGTAAAATTATATTGATTCAACAATTTATTTATAGAACATCATAAATTTGTAAATATTATATAAATTAGATTACATAAGAAATATTTTATATACTCTGTTTTTCCCATACTAACATTTCCTTCCAAAAAAGTGAGTAGAACCTCTCTTTAATATGGTTCTCCAGCCCCATATATATACATATGTAGCCCGAGCATACAACGTTGTTTTTGCAGGAAACGTGCAAGGTTTTTGGGTGAGATTTCTTCACGAAAACCTAGATGGCGTTCAAGTCAACTTCCTTTGATAGCCATTAAAATTCCCACATAATTTCCCTCAGAACCCATTTTCTTTTACTAATATCTAAAATTGTTCACTTTTGTACAACTCATCTTAGAGGTAAGACCTATTGAATAAATTATTATAAAACCCATAACTTACTCTTCTCATTTTGTTTTCCCTTGATTTTTTCTTTCCGAACCACACCCCAACACCAAATACGATTTCGATGGTTTTAGCTGCTATCCAAGTCAATAGCCAGTTAGAAAACCCATAATTGCTCAGTTTATTTATATGATGTGTGTGGCAAGCTCTATCAAACACTTTGCTTAAATCACCATAAAAACCATCAGTTTGTAGACCAATAATCAAGTTTTTATTTGTTTGACTTGGGAACTCAAGCAGGTTTGTGGTGTTAGATCAATTCAGGCAGAAACCATGTTGTTCTTGTGCTATTTTTCCTCTGCAATAGAACTGAATGTGTTTGCATACAATGTTTTCAAATAGTTTTGGAATACATGGAAACTTTGCTATACCCCGATAATTGTCAGCCTTGTTTTTGTTGCCACATTTATGAAGAGGTAATATAAAATATAAATATAAAAATTCTCTTTAAGATCGTAAATATATTGCACTTACACATTTTTTCGTTTTCTTCAAAAATGTTTTGTAACCCTTTAAATGACCTGCCTACAAAATAGAATAAAAGTGAGCACTTTGCGATTCAAGAAGAAATGCTATTCTTGCAGCCTCGCACCGATTTAACGATTTAACGATTTTTATTTAAATAAAAATATTTAAAAAACTCTTAATGAAAAATAAATTGAATAGTCAAAGAATGGGTTACATTGTTTCTGGGGTTATTCAGATCCGGTTGTTCTTGTTTTTTGGTGGTGGAGGCTGGCATTGAGCCTAGGTGGTAAGATGACGGTGCATCAAAGTTAAATTGTAAAGGCTCGTCGTCGTTGACTGTTATAATTTCTTCGTCCAAAAGAGCCATTGCATCTAGGTAGCGTAGTTCAGAGTGTCTCTGTTCATTTACCAACGTATTGGTATGGTTGTTTAAATTGTTTGTTAGTCTTCTAGCTGCACTTATCAGGTATTTTTCCAGTGGAGAGATTTTAGCTGCCTTGTAGAGTTGTTTTTTTTTTATTTCAAGTAGGTACATACACCATGCACTATTGATTACCTATTTGCAACAAAACGACCTTCACAAACTACCTCTTCCTTGTCTTAAAGGAATCATTAAGAGGCACACAAATAAACTAATAATCTGTCAAAAAAAAAACAGACAGCCTAAAATTCAAATTACAACAAATAAAATATAAAAAAGATTAGTGGGCTATAGATCAAAAGACAGTTCTTAGTTTCTTAGCCACGACGTTTCGAAAATGTATATGTTCATTATCAGGCCTTTATTAAATAAATTTAAGAAAAAAATAAAATAGGTAATGCTCTTCTGTATATATAGGTTCTTTTAAACAAAAATTAAAGAGCAGGCTCTCTGGTCACAAATCAGACCTAAACAATGGAGCTGCACAAAAAACCGCTCTTGCCCTCCATTGTATAGAAGAAGTACACAAGCCAGACTTCGAAAATGTTGAAGTTCTGCAAACAGAGCAACATTATTCGAAAAGAATGCTGCTGGAAATATTGCACATAATTAGCAACCAAAATAACATGAATCGCAGATCTGACTGTGAAAATCTTAACAACATCTATGGTCAACTTATAAAAAGACCCAACGCAATTAATTATAAAACAAAGTATAGGTGAATGTAGCATCTCACAAGGTGTAAACCTAAGTGTGTAAACCTAAGTGAGAGTCTACATAACTTTGCCAATGTTATTATCACGATAACAAGCCATTAGATAAGAAAACTTTCATAAGAAAAACGATGTTCGCCATTCCTTTTCCGGAATGATTATTCATTGATTCTTATTCTTTTTCTGACAGCTCTCAAGCTAACGTGGCCAGCGCATTAAACTTATATCTAAAACCTAAAGCTAAAAACCAAATTTATTAAAAGACTTAAACCTAAATAAAACTAAGCTAATAATAAAGTAAACCTATATATTAATGAACTTAACTTTAATGGTTTTTTATTTCCAACAAAAATCACTACAAAGTGAGTGTCGCTTCATGTGCCATATTTAAGTGTGTCAATTGGCAGCACAAAGATCGTGCCACCGTGCGAACTACCACGACAGGCACAAATCAATTGGCAGCACAAAGATTGTGTCACCGTGCGAACTACCACGACAGGCACAAATTGGTGAACCCGACAGAGCCATTGTGCTCTCCAGATTTAGTGGCCCTAAAGCCAGCATATACTCGGCCAGAAGTGTTCAGAGGAGCGCTACCGCTCAACGCTCAGCATAGCCCTTTGCCAACGTCGAGGCACAAAGATAAGAACCAACAGCCGCAAATAGCCACCACAACGCTTGGCCAAAGAGCGCCACGCAACAAATTTTTTTTTTGACGACGACAACAATCTGGCCAAGAAATCCCCACGCATTTTTGTGTCACGCCATTTGGGCAGCAGAGCAACAAGCATCATACCATCCCGTTACCACCACCATCATCAACAACATAAGCATCGCTATCATCATCATTATATCAAAATTATATAAAAGTACCGTGAGTACGATATTAATAATAATATAGCTATACATTTATATTAAATTTATATTCCTTGAGTGAAAATTTTTTTTATTTTTGGTGAAGTTTTTTGTGTGGTATTTTCGACGCGTTATTTGGTAGGTTTACAGTTTTTTTTTCTTTTCCTCTTGCTACGGTACATTGCATGCGGTGGATTGAGAATCCCGCTTATCTCCTCCCAATCAAAACGTCATCGCGCGTCAGAAAATTTATACCGGTTCAATCGTTTGAATTCGGAATCGGTTTAAGGATTGGGTTAGGTGAAGCCAAAGCAACATTTTTTCGCGGACTCAAAATTTTTTTGCGGACTCAAAAATTTTTTTTTCGTGGATACATTTTTTTTCGTGTTCGAAATGCCTACGGTAAAACCCGGCGGTTCTGCAGAAAACGAAGAGGAAGTATTTACCCTCGCAGACACTGCAAATCAAACATCATTGATTTCTATAAAAATTCCAACGTTTTGGAATAATCGGCCCGATCTATGGTTTCTACAAATAGAAACCCAATTCAGACTCAAAAACATTACTGCATCCGGCACAAAGTACGATTATTTAGTGGCTTCACTAAATAATCAAACTATGGAATCGGTTGCAGATGTTTTAGTTTCACCTCCCGTCACAGAAAAATATGAAAATTTAAAAAAAGTTTTGTTAGAAAGAAATCGGGACAGCGCGGAAAAACGTTTGGACGCCCTCTTAACGAAAGTGGAACTTGGGGACATGAAGCCATCTGAGCTTTATAGAAGCATGGAGAGTCTGGCAAGTGGCAACAATCTGGTGAATACACCACTAGTCAAAAAACTATGGCTAAATCGGCTGCCACCAAACATACGGGTTTGCCTCATGGCGGTGGAGAGTACGCAAACAGAAAGCGAACTTTTCGCGCTAGCCGACAGACTCCATGACTCCTCCCAAAGCACTTGTTCACAAATTTCGCAACTTAATGCAACTCAAACTTCCGATAATGCACTTTTGCAAAAGCTCGTTTTAAAAATTGAAAAACTCGAAACAAGTTACGCTAACGCAAATCGTTTTAACAGGTCGTCCAGACGTTTTTCCCGCGATAGAGCAACAGGTAGCCACCGTTCGCCAAGTAGGACGAATGAAAATAAATCTTTTTGCTGGTTTCATCGGAAATTTGGAAGCAACGCTAGAAATTGTTCGAAACAGTCTTCTACGTTTCAATCAGACGCAAATAAAAGTCAAAAAAACTAGTGCGCCAGATCTCAAATGCGGCTTTGAGTGAGGCAAACTTTTCGCGCCGTCTTTTTATCCGTGACAAAACTTCAAAATACCAATTTTTAATCGACACTGGTGCAGAAATTTCGATAATTCCGCGTAAATTCTGCCAGACTATCAACAAGCCTAACGATTTCGTTCTACTTACGGCAAATTGTGGAAAAATCCACACCTACGGTTGTAAACGGTTAAGAGTCGACTTAAATCTACGACGCGTTTTCGATTTCACCTTCGTGATTGCTGATATTGATCACCCTATTATAGGTGCTGATTTTCTGCACAAATTCAATTTAATCGTCGACCTTAGCAGCCGTAGAGTTGTGGATAAAGAAACCAACCTTCAAGTTAGTTGTCTCTATAAATCTACAAACATCTGTTCGCCAAAACTTTTTTCAATTCCAAGTGAATTCGGTGCTGTGTTGGATGAGTTTCCTGAGCTTAAAGCTCCGCCAGACTTCACGTTACCGGTTAAACATAACGTTGTTCACCGAATAACAACAAATGGTCAACTCCCTTCCACCAGCGCACGAAGACTAAATCCGGATAGATTGGCAATCGCCAAGACACAGTTTCAACAGATGGTTAGTTTGGGTATTTGTCGTGTTTCTAAATCACACGTCGCTTCACCGCTTCATATGGTTCCAATAAAGGATCCACTCGATTTTCGACCATGTGGTGATTACCGATGGCTAAACCAAGCGACAATACCAGACAAACATCCGATTGCAAACGCTCAAGACTGCACTGCTAACCTTGACGGTTGCTCAATCTATTCGAAAATAGATTTGGTACGCGCTTACCACCAAATACCGGTTGCAGAGGAAGACGTTCATAAAACTGCAGTTATAACACCTTTCGGGCTTTTCGAATTTCTTCGAACGCCTTTTGGCGTGCGCAACGGTGCGCAAACTTTTCAACGTTTTATGAACAGCATTTTAGGTGATCTTCCATTTGTTTTCGTTTACCTAGACGACATACTGGTTTCAAGTAAATCAACCGAGGAACACAAGGTGCATTTGCGAAAAGTTTTTCGTAAATTGCAAGAGCACGGACTTAACGTCAATGTGGCAAAATGCGAACTAGGAGTAAACGAGCTCAATTTTCTGGGTTACAACATTTCCAAACGTGGAATCATTCCTTCGCAAGAACGCGTCAAAGCCATAAACGAATTTCCTAGTCCCTGCTCTATCAAACAACTACAGCGTTTCCTCGGCATGATTAACTTTTATAATCGTTTTATGCCAAGTATGGCGTCAAAAGCTAAATGTCTTTACGAATTACTAAAAAATGTGAAAACCGATAAAAAATCAAAAGTAAAACCAATTTTTCAATGGCCAGATACGTGCGAAGAAGCGTTCCAAGTTCTCAAGCGAGATCTATCGCGGCGCACTATGCTTTTTCATCCAAAGCCTCTAGCGCATATCAGTATAATGGTAGACGCTTCCAACGACGCAATCGGAGGTGTCCTCCAACAATACCATAATAACTGCTGGGAACCTTTGGGCTTCTATTCCACACGTCTGAGCCCCGCCGAAAGAAAATATTCTACGTTTGATCGCGAACTTCTTGCGATATTTAAAAACGTCAAACATTTTCGGTATTACGTGGAAGGTAGACAATTTACTGTTTTTACCGACCACAAACCGCTCACAAATGCCATCTGCTCAAAAACAGAAAAATCGCCTCGTCAAACTCGCCATTTAGAATTTATCGCTGAATTCACAACCGATATTCGCTATGTCAAAGGCACTCAAAATATCGTTGCTGACACTTTATCGCGACTGTACGTCGAACTAATAAATTTCAAAAATGTCAGTATTCCGAGTTTTTCTAAAGAGCAAGAAAATGACGACGAGCTTAAAACGCTTTTAAAACGTGAAAATACACCTTTCAAATTGGAAAAAACAAATATTCCACTAAATAAAGTTGAAATTTGGTGCGAAACGTCCACCGGAAAAAATCGTCCTTACATTCCCGACATTTTCCGTCGAACAATTTTTGACAACCATCACACACTTTCACATCCCGGTTCAAAGGCAATGCGAAAAATAATTACCGCCAAATACTTTTGGCCTAAGATGAACGGTGACGTCAATAGATGGACAAAAAGTTGCATTTCTTGTCAAAAATCATAAATTTCTAGACACACTACGTCAAAGCACGGAACTTTTCCAGTTCCAGAAGGTCGTTTCTCCCATATTCATATGGATTTGGTTGGTCCATTACCACCATCGCAAGGTTTTACTTACCTTTTAACAATCAGAGACCATTTTTCTTCGTGGCCTGAGGCCATTCCAATCAAAAACATGAATGCCTCAACGGTAGTAACAGCTTTCGTTCAAAATTGGGTTTCACGATATGGAGTACCTCAAACGATCACTACTGATCAAGGAACTCAATTTGAGTCAAGTCTATTCAAAGAAATTTCAGACACTCTAGGTACAACACGAATCCGAACGACAACATATCATCCACAAGCTAACGGCTTTGTCGAACGCTTTCATCGACAGCTCAAGGAAGCTTTACGTTCACACGAAGACAAGCAAAACTGGTTTCCAAACCTGCCGTGGACTCTTCTCGGTATTCGCTCGACAATAATTGACGACTTAAACGTTACACCAGCCCAACTACTATACGGACAAAACTTACGATTACCCGCAGAACTCATCGAACCAAAACCCTTAAATTCGATTGCAAATTCTACGACAGCTCGAGAAATCACGCAAGCCATTTCGAAAATCCGACCATGTCCGAAGAGAAATCGCGAACAAAATTATATCTTTTTTCCAAAAGATTTAAAATCTTGCAAATACGTTTTTGTTCGGGAGGAGGTATATCGTGGAAGTCTTAATCCACCGTATAAAGGCCCGTTCGAAGTTATTGACCGCTTCGAAAAAACAATGTCGATATTGTTAAATGTCAAAAAGCAAGTTATTTCAATTGACCGTTTAAAGCCAGCGTTTTGTATTGAAAACGAAGAAAACGAGTCGAAACCAAACAAAAAACAAGTCACTTTCAACTTAAATTAAAATTTTATATATTTTTTTTTTTTTAAAGAAAATATTTTTCACTAATAATTTTCTTTGGGCCTTCAGCCAAAAATAAAACAATAATTGTCAAACAACAAAACAAATTTGTACGGTCTTCTACCAACATTTACAAAACTCACTGAACTATAAAGTATGTAAAACAAAAAATCAAAACTGTAAATTTTATAAAAAGCTTATATATGAATGTAATGATTATGTATTCAACATTTATTTGATCAGCCACTTTTAAAAAAAAAAAAAAAAATGTTAAATTTAAATTTCAAAATAAATTTAAAAGTTTAAATTGTACGGCGGGGAGTGATGTAGCATCTCACAAGGTGTAAACCTAAGTGTGTAAACCTAAGTGAGAGTCTACATAACTTTGCCAATGTTATTATCACGATAACAAGCCATTAGATAAGAAAACTTTCATAAGAAAAACGATGTTCGCCATTCCTTTTCCGGAATGATTATTCATTGATTCTTATTCTTTTTCCGACAGCTCTCAAGCTAACGTGGCCAGCGCATTAAACTTATATCTAAAACCTAAAGCTAAAAACCAAATTTATTAAAAGACTTAAACCTAAAGTAAAACTAAGCTAATAATAAAGTAAACCTATATATTAATGAACTTAACTTTAATGGTTTTTTATTTCCAACAAAAATCACTACAAAGTGAGTGTCGGTTCATGTGCCATATTTAAGTGTGTCAATTGGCAGCACAAAGATCGTGCCACCGTGCGAACTACCACGTCAGGCACAAATCAATTGGCAGCACAAAGATTGTGCCACCGTGCGAACTACCACGACAGGCACAGTGAACATTAAATAAGAGTGTTGAGTTTGAATGTTAGTTAAAAAATAAATAAATTTTAAATATCTTATTGTACATTAACCAATAATGATACCTTTATATATTTTTTCAGTTAATTTTTTGTAATTTAAATTCGATATGTGTAAGATGTGAGGAAATTTGCATTCTTTATGTCCTTAATAATTGTTGTAAGTTTGTTTGACACATTTTTGTTTATATTGTTGTAAACTTATTTATGGTTTTACATATTTTATTAAAAAAAAATTTTTTTTTCTTAAATTTATTTAATAAAGGCTTGATGATGAACATATACATGTTTGAAACGTCGCAAGAAAACTAAGAACTGTCTTTTGACCTATATCCCACTAATCTTTTTCATATTGATGAACACAAAGGTCACTTAAAATAATAATTTATGAAATAAAATATATCAAAACAACAGCTCAGGGGCAGGCACAAGAAAAATGGAAATGAAAATTAAAAAAAAATAACTCAATTTGATCTTTATTCGCTTAATATTATCATTTTTTGATTTCAATGATCATTTAAATGTCAAATTTAATAAGCTAGTCAAATTTATTTTAATCATTACTAAAACCTCTGTTTATTGTTTTCAATTATTCAATATAAACAATGTATTACATTCACAGTGAAATACGTAAGTACATAAGTAATTAGTGCTATTTAAACGTTTGATAGACTTACCACAAAAGTTTAATCAAGATGCTACCTACCTTTTCTTCCAAGCTTCAATATAACAACTCACTTAAAAGGAATTTAATTATATCTAAGAATGTAATTTTTCGGCATCATTGTTTTTTCTACATAAATATCAAATTCAAATGAACTCACATAGCAATAGTTCAATAAAATTTGTTCACATTAATGTAATATGTAATCGGTGAAACCTTAAATTACACGTCTTTGATAAAATTAAATCAAAAATATTTCAGATTATTTATGAGAAGAAAATATAATACAAAACAAGATAAGATTAAATTAAAATATAATAAAATATTATATTATTGTAATATTATTAGAAATATTAAAAGAACAAAAATGGCTTATTGTCATTTATTGATACATTTTGTATTTTTTGATAAGCTTCAAATTAACTTTATTAATTTTTATTTTGTTATGACCTGATGATGATTTGATAACAAATCGAAACGCGTTCTCAATAAAATACAATATATAAGTTTAATTTTTTTATAAAAATAACAAAGACTGTAATATTTTATTGTTTTTCAATTTAGCTAAGTCTTGTTGACCCAACTCAAAAAATTAAAATAAGATTAATAAAAATCTAGGAAAAGCATCATAAGTGGTTAAGTAAAGCTAAACTTGATTCCACTAAATATCAGACAGCCGCACGCCCGCCAGCTGAACTCGAATCTAAGCCCGACTCAGTAAATTTTAACTTTGAGATATCTTGACTTTCGTAGGAATGTAATATCTGGTTTTTAATTTCATTATAAAAAGAATTTTCTTACTAGTTGATGGTGGCATGTGTGTGTGTTTATAAGATTGCTTTTAATTTCATTGATGTATAATAGTGCCCAGTAGGAAATTTCAAAAAATTCCTCGAGGAATAACCAACTTTTTCCTCGAGGAACTGGAACTTCACCGAGGAATTTTCAGAGGAATACTTAGGTGAATTTAACATGGGGCTGTCATTGGCGTTCACCAAGTGACTTTCTTGGTGAATATTAAATAGTAAAATCACCAAATAGGTGGAGTTTGCTTATTCATAAATGAATTATATTTGATGAAATACATCATGAAAGTTCGTCAGTGATATCATTAGGTAAATAGGACTTGCTTATTCAGCAACACACAGTCTTGGTGAAAAATGAAGTGAAAGTGCAGCAGTGAAATCATCAGCTCACTATCCCTCACTGAAAGATATCATGAATATTCAGTAATGAAATCACATGAAAAATGTAACTCGCTTAATCATTAGTGAATTACGTTTGATGAATTTGAAGAAAATAATAAAAAAAAAGACAGTTCTCATGTTATATTGGTATTACATATGCTTTTTTTTTAATTTGCATGTTGTTTTTTTTCATCGCTGCTTTCTTGTAGTGCAGGTTCTTGATTCTCTTGAACCCTTGCTGAACAGCTTTTCTATAAAGCTGGGGTGAAGGAATTTTGGTCCTAACAGCATCTGCAAAAAAAAAATATTGATGCATGAATGAGAAAGTGATGACTTGATTAAAATATTAGTAATTATGATGAAGTTCTTATAAATTGTGAAAAAATAATAACTTACTGAACAAACATGACGTGTTAATGTTTTTTTAACGCTTTAAAAGGATTTTTGCCATTATAGCCGTCGAAATTGTGTGTCACAGCGACTTCTGCAGAAATTATATTTCGCAGAGCTTTTTCTATGCTGCCGCCAGACGATGCAACTATTTTTTTGAAGATATCATTCTGAAATAAAAATAAAAAAGAGATATGAAAAATCCGTAGGTAGGAAAGTAGATAACTGTGTAGATGGTCAGCAAGATTTTATATGGAAAACCAAAAGTTTGGATAAATAATTGAGTAATCAAAGTGAACATAAAAATAATTTGCTGAAATTTGTGGAAATGTTATTAAAATGCGAAAACTTACGTATTTTTCTTTTTCTTCTCCTGCCTTAATTTCCAGTTTGTTGAGGTCTTCTCTTCATCTTCATCTTGTATATTGTTGCTTATTTCACTTTCTTTGTCTCCAATATTATCCCTTTCAGATGTTATATCACTATGATTGATAATATTTTGCAAAATTATTTTGTTTTTTTTTTTTTCTAAATTATCCCTCTTTTGCTTTGCCAAGCGTTTTAAATTTCTTTTACTAAAACCACTCATTTTTAAATAAAATAAATTACAACTCACAAACTCTTTTCAATCACTATTTATTATTTACAACAAAATAATATGTTTGGTAGCTAGGTATTTAATTAGTAATATTATTAATGTTTTTTTTACTGGCACTCGCGTTCGCGTTTAACTTCTTTGTTCTTTCAGATGCAAATGATTGATATTCGTCATTCGAGAACAAAACGATTTTGTAACAACAAGGAAAAACCAGAAAATACAGATTCTCTTTCGCCAAAAAGGAGCACGCCATATTAAAGAACGATCAAAAAGCAACAAAAAACGCCAAAAATCAAGCAGGCGCCAGAGACAGGCGGCAACGAAAAATAAAAAAAAAAAAAAGCGAATGAATATTTGCATTACTTGTCACAATGGAAATCCTTATGTTCCTTGGTTCAGGTAGACAGAAGGCCAAGTTTATAGTTTTTTACTTCTTCTCTGTTTTGAACTGCGTACAGATCATGAATCTGTGCATTACTCGTCACCCTGGAAATCCTTGTGTTCCTTGGGTCAGGTAGAAAAAAAAGGCAATGTTTATAGTTTTTGATTGCTCTTCTCTGTTTCGAGCTGCGCGCAGTTAATGAATCTGTGCATTACTCTTCACCCGGGAAATACTTGTGTTCCTTGGGTCAGTTAGACACAAGGCAATTTTTATGGATTATTTTTTTTCCTCTTTCTCGCGAAGAACACTGAACAGCACAGATGGCCCAACTTATTTCACGAACTAGTGAATCTGTGCATGACTTGTCATCAATGGAATCATCTAATGACTTTATGTACTTGAATTGATTAATGAAATGTGAGCACTGAACTCAGTTGAACTTTTGTTCCAAGTAAAACAAAGTGTAAATGCCTTAAAAATACTGAACTGATGAAAAAATCAATGCTTTTCTATAATGAAATCATAACATGCAATTTCCTCGAAAAAGTATTCGATGAATTCATTGTTCTTTTCACCAAAAAAATTCATTGAGGACGAAATTTCCTACTGGGTGGTGAGTATTTATATTTATAATAGTTTAATAGAATTTATTGGTGGAATAGATTGAAAATCTGTTATTCGTCAGCCTATTTGTAAT
The DNA here is from genome assembly GCA_951217065.1 of Baccha elongata. Taxonomy (NCBI): domain Eukaryota; kingdom Metazoa; phylum Arthropoda; class Insecta; order Diptera; family Syrphidae; genus Baccha; species Baccha elongata. Next base: position 821,663 of record CATNUY010000153.1, read on the forward strand.
ATTGAAAATGAAACTAAACAAAGTTACATTTACTTTTCCCGAAGTTTCGACAGTGGTAACTTACAGTTTAAGGAGGACATCTACAGGCACGTTTTTGGAATGCCTATGTGAAATCCCTTCTCACCGAAAATAGCCGAATTAATCTTATACTATGTACCAGATGTATGGCTGAATGGTATAAATATATACTTTATAGTTTAATAGAATTCCACCCTTATATCAAATTTACTATAGAAAGGGGGAAAAACTCATCTATAGCAATCCTTGATGGGAAAATCCATCGTATGATAACCACTTCTTGTTTGACTTGTACAAAATAAAGCATCGGAACTTTGAGTAAACTATCGGTGAAATCAAGCAAAATAAAATCATCATAAATACGGCCCCAATCTCGTTAGCAAAGGCCATGCATTGAGTAATGAACGATTCCACTCCGCTAATAAGAGCAAAGTTCCAAAAATCCTGACAATGAGTATCCTTCGTCGGTCATACAAAGTCTCTTAATAAAGCAAAAAAATTTTGTAAAATGAAATTGTAATTTTAACATTTTAATAAAATTTTAATTTATATAAAGTCATAAAATAAAAAAAATTATATGTAAATTAAAATATTATAAAATATTATATTATTGTAATATTATTAGAAATATTAAGAGAACAAAAATGGCTTATTGTCATTTATTGATACATTTTGTATTTTTTGATAAGCTTCAAATTAACTTTATTAATTTTTATTTTGTTATGACCTGATGATGATTTGATAACAAATCGAAACGCGTACTCAATAAAATACAATATATAAGTTTAATTTTTTTATGAAATAACAAAGACTATAATATTTTATTATTTTTCAATTTAGCTGAAGTCTTGTTGACCCAATTAAAAAAATTAAAATAAGATTAATAAAAATCTAGGAAAAGCATCGTAAGTGGTTAGGTAAAGCTAAACTTGATTCCACTAAATTTCAGACAGCCGCACGCCCGCCAGCTGAACTCGAATCTAAGCCCGACTCAGTAAATTTTAACTTTGAGATATCTTGACTTTCGTAGGAGTGTAATATCTGGTTTTTAATTTCATTATAAAAAGAATTTTCTTACTAGTTGATGGTGGCATGTGTGTGTGTTTATAAGATTGCTTTTAATTTCATTGATGTATAATAGTGGTGAGTATTTATATTTTTATTAGTTTAATAGAATTGATGGTAGAATAGATTGAAAATCTGTTATTCGTCAGCCTATTTGTAATATTGAAAATGAAACTAAACAAAGTTACATTTACTTTTCCCGAAGTTTCGACAGTGGTAACTTACAGTTTAAGGAGGACATCTACAGGCACGTTTTTGGAATGCCTATGTGAAATCCCTTCTCACCGAAAATAGCCGAATTAATCTTATACTATTTACCAGATGTATGGCTGAATGGTATAAATATATACTTTATAGTTTAATAGAATTCCACCCTGATATCAAATTTACTATAGAAAGGGGGAAAAACTCATCTATAGCAATCCTTGATGGGAAAATCCATCGTATGATAACCACTTCTTGTTTGACTTGTACAAAATAAAGCATCGGAACTTTGAGTAAACTATCGGTGAAATCAAGCAAAATAAAATCATCATAAATACGGCCCCAATCTCGTTAGCAAAGGCCATGCATTGAGTAATGAACGATTCCACTCCGCTAATAAGAGCAAAGTTCCAAAAATCCTGACAATGAGTATCCTTCGTCGGTCATACAAAGTCTCTTAATAAAGCAAAAAAATTTTGTAAAATGAAATTGTAATTTTAACATTTTAATAAAATTTTAATTTATATAAAGTCATAAAATAAAAAAAATTATATGTAAATTAAAATATTATAAAATATTATATTATTGTAATATTATTAGAAATATTAAGAGAACAAAAATGGCTTATTGTCATTTATTGATACATTTTGTATTTTTTGATAAGCTTCAAATTAACTTTATTAATTTTTATTTTGTTATGACCTGATGATGATTTGATAACAAATCGAAACGCGTTCTCAATAAAATACAATATATAAGTTTAATTTTTTTATGAAATAACAAAGACTATAATATTTTATTATTTTTCAATTTAGCTGAAGTCTTGTTGACCCAATTCAAAAAATTAAAATAAAATTAATAAAAATCTAGGAAAAAGCATCGTAAGTGGTTAGGGTAAAGCTAAACTTGATTCCACTAAATTTCAGACAGCCGCACGCCCGCCAGCTGAACTCGAATCTAAGCCCGACTCAGTAAATTTTAACTTTGAGATATCTTGACTTTCGTAGGGAGTGTAATATCTGGTTTTTAATTTCATTATAAAAAGAATTTTCTTACTAGTTGATGGTGGCATGTGTGTGTGTTTATAAGATTGCTTTTAATTTCATTGATGTATAATAGTGGTGAGTATTTATATTTTTATTAGTTTAATAGAATTGATGGTAGAATAGATTGAAAATCTGTTATTCGTCAGCCAAGTTGTAATATTGGAAATGAAACTAAACAAAGTTACATTTACTTTTCCCGAAGTTTCGACAGTGGTAACTTACAGTTTAAGGAGGACATCTACAGGCACGTTTTTGGAATGCCTATGTGAAATCCCTTCTCACCGAAAATAGCCGAATTAATCTTATACCTATTTACTAGATGTATGGCTGAATGGTATAAATATATACTTTATAGTTTAATCGAATTCCACCCTGACATCAAATTTACTATAGAAAGGGGGAAAACTCATCTATAGCAATCCTTGATGGGAAAATCCATCGTATGAACGACCACCTCTTGTTTGACTTGTACAAAAAAAATCATTGGAACTTTGAGTAAACTATCGGTGAAATCAAGCAAAAATTTTATTATTATTATTATTACTATTATTTACTATTATTATTATTATTATTATTATTATTATTATTATTATTATTATTATTATTATTATTATTATTATTATTATTATTATTATTATTATTATTATTATTATTATTATTATTATTATTATTATTATTATTATTATTATTATTAATTATTATTATTATTATTATTATTATTATTATTATTATTATTATTATTATTATTATTATTATTATTATTATTATTATTATTATTATTATTATTATTATTATTATTATTATTATTATTATTATTATTATTATTATTATTATTATTATTATTATTATTATTATTATTATTATTATTATTATTATTATTATTATTATTATTATTATTATTATTATTATTATTATTATTATTTATTATTATTATTTATTATTATTATTATTATTATTATTATTATTATTATTATTATTATTATTATTATTATTATTATTATTATTATTATTATTATTATTATTATTATTATTATTATTATTATTATTATTATTAATTATTATTATTATTATTATTATTATTATTATTATTATTATTATTATTATTATTATTATTATTATTATTATTATTATTATTATTATTATTATTATTATTATTATTATTATTATTATTATTATTATTATTATTATTATTATTATTATTATTATTATTATTATTATTATTATTATTATTATTATTATTATTATTATTATTATTATTATTATTATTATTATTATTATTATTATTATTATTATTATTATTTATTATTATTATTATTATTATTATTATTATTATTATTATTATTATTATTATTATTATTATTATTATTATTATTATTATTATTATTATTATTATTATTATTATTATTATAAGCGACAGTCCGTAGCCTTGAGGCAAAAGTTGTTCTTGAGATCAGGGACCTGGATGAAATGACCACAGTGGAGGAAGTCCAGGAAGCCATAAAAAAGAAAATATCAGGCCCAAATCTTGAGTACCAGGTATCAATCACAGGTGCGAACAGAAGCTCGCTGAAAATGGCTATAGTCCATATAAATGCCCAGAGCTGCAAATGAGATGCTGAAGATCCCTCATATCAAAATAGGATGGGTTCAATGCAGAATCCGACGGAGAGTAGAGGTCACCAGATGTTTTAAGTGTTTCGGGGTATGGGCACCAACAGGCAACTTGTAAGGACATAGAAGAGTGAATGCAAAAATCCTGCAAAGTGCTGCTTGTGTGTGGACTTACCAACACCACCCACCCCGCATTGGATCATGTAGCGGGCTCCGGAAAGTGTCAAGTGTTCCGAGAGGCACTTGAAAGAGCGAAGAAAAAAGCCTTACAATGACCAGAATTCTGCAAGGAAAACATGCACAGGAGTCAAACAGCGGACAACCTACTGACAAAATTAATATTTCAAATGAAAAAAGACGTTGTCATCATCAGCGATCAATATGTAGACAAGGACACAAAATGGGTAAGGGACTCGTTGGGAACCAACGAACCAACCATAAAAAGCCAAGGCACAGAAAGAGGCTTCGCCTGGGCGAAATGCGAAGGACTAACGTTTGTAAGCATCTACCTAAGCCCCAAATGATAGGATAGACGAGTTCCGCAAAAAACTGGAGGACCTAGAAGACTTTTTGAACGAGGTCACAGGAGAAATAATAGTTGCTGGTGACTTCAACGCCAGGGCACAGGAGTGGGGAATGCCAACGACAGATTCTCGAGGAAGGCAAATACTCGAGATGGCTGCGAGACGTGGACTTAACGTAGCGAATGTAGGAAATACCCCCAACCTTTAGGAGACCAGAGACACAGAGGCACCATCCCAGATGTAACCTTTGCATCGGAATCGACATCCTCACTAGTAAAAAACTGGCGAGTTATCGAAGATTACACGGGCAGCAATCATCAGTACATTGTCTTTGATTTAGAAGAGAATCAGCGAGCTTCTAACTGGAATCACTCAACAGCTCCAAGATGGAACACGAGGAGGCTTAACGTCGGTATTTTTAAGACCGTGGTTGAAGAAGGGGAAATTTCCATGCTCAATGTTCAAGGACCTGCAGAAAGAAAAGCTGATGCCACGATGTCACTAATTCGGCTCGCTTGCGATTGTTCAATGCCCCAAATGAGCGGCGCAAACAGAAGAAGAGATCCAGTGTATTGGTGGACAGAGGAGATATCGGAGCTTCGCCGGACATGCTTGCACCTTCGACGTATAGTCACCAGGGGAAGAAGAAGAAGACACGCTGAACCTTTGGAGGACGCACAAACGGACGCACTAGCAGAGTTCAGAACCAAAAGATCCGAGCTCAAGAAGGCCATCAATAAGAGCCAAAAAATCGAAGTGGGAGGGATCTCCGCCGTGACGTAAACCACGACCCCTGGGGACTGGGCTACAAGATTGTAATGCGGAAACTCGGAGCTCAGGCGACACCCCCCCATCCTCAACGAAGAAAAGATGAAGCACATTGTGGACTCACTCTTCCTGACTCACCCCGTCAGGCCCACCCGATACCACACTGGCTCACCGACTGGAAATTCCTGCTTTTAGCGAAGAAGAGCTGAGGACAGCTGTGCAGTCGTTGCAAAATAAAAGAGCCCCCCGGTCCCGATGTAATTTCCACAGAAATACTGAAATTGACCCCCGAAACATGTCCCCATCTGCTACTGAACATGTTTAACAGCTGCCCTTGAGGAAGGTGTTTTTCCAAGATGCTGGAAAAAACAACGATTAGTACTGATCAGCAAAGGCAAAGGTGACCCAGATTCCCCATTGGCATACAGGCCCCTATGTATGCTGGACACAGCGGGGAAGCTCCTGGAAAAACTAATAAAACCACGACTGATAGCAGCGGTGCAAATGGCAGGTGATTTGTCAGAGAGGCAGTACGGCTTCAGGAGAGGTCGATCTACGATCGGAGCCATTAAATAAGTAGTAAGCGCTACCCACATTGCACATCAAGGGAACCACTACTCTAGGAAGATGGTTTTGCTAGCAACGCTGGACGTAAGGAACGCTTTCAACTCGGCCAGATGGTGCGACATTTTAGATGCGCTGGAAAGGAGGTTCCACATTCCAGCATATCTCATGCGGATGGTGAAGGACTATCTCAGGGATTGAGAGCTAAGCTACGAAACAACAGAAGGCTCACGAAGAAAAGAAATAACTTCAGGTGCAGCGCAGGGATCGATTTTAAGACCAGACCTCTCGAACATATCCTATGATGACATCCTTTGCATGGAGATGCCCGAAGACACACATCTTGTCGGCTACGCTGATGACATCCGCCGCGGTGATAACGGCAAGAGACTCTGAAAGTGCACAAATAAAGCTTAACCAGGTTATGCGGGGAGTAAACTCATGAATGGATGATCACGAGGCTCAGCCTTGCAACAGAGAAAACGGAGATAGTTCTTTTAACGAAGAAGAGGATCCCCACGCAAATCGATTTTTAAGTCGGAGCTGAGGTTATAAAAAGCAGCGCTGCGGTGAAGTACATGGGATTGAGGCTCGACACAAAGCTAACCTTCTGGCAACAAATAAAGGCATCAGCGGAAAGAGCTTCAAAAACAACAACATCACTTAGGCAGACTGATGGCAAATATCGGTGGACCAACGGCCAATAAGCGAAAATTGCTGATGTGTACAACACATGCAATTCTTCTATACGGTAGTGAAATCTGGGCAGGACTCACTTAAACAAGAGAAGTACCGAAAACAGATGGCGGCAGTACAAAGAAGCGCAGCTCTACGTGTAGCTAGCTCTTATCGAACGGTGTCGGAGCCAGCCGTCCTTGTGGTTGCAGGAGTGACTCCCATCGATCTCCTAGCGGCAGAAAGAAAGTACGCCCTATGACAAAAAAGCGGAAATTGGGGTGGAAGCGGCATCCGCCGAGGCAAAAAGAGCAAACGAAGCAGAAGTGGCAAGAGCGTTGGAACTCGGAAAGCAGAGGACGGTGGACAGCTAGGTTAATCAGGAATGTGGCTAAATGGAACGACCCGGAAACACGGTGAGGTAAACTACTACGTCACCCAGTTCCCTCACCGGACATGGATATTTCAAAGCCTTTCTCCACAAGATAGGCAAAACAAACAGCCCAGCATGCCAGTACGGGGATTCAACAGAAGAAGGCGCTAACCATACCTTCTTCGCCTGCAGTAGATGGGAAGCCCAAAGAAGAGAACTGGAGAGAAATATCGGTACTATCACTGTAGACAATATCGTTGATAAAATGCTAAATAACGAGCAAAACTGGAATGCAATATCCACTTACATCCAATATATTCTCAGAAGCAAAAAAAGAGAAGAAAATTTGTCTCGGGAATTAGTTGTGCCCCGCTTGTTAATCCCGAAAGGGAATCATGACAATCCCCCTGAAGTAATGCAAAAAGTAGTTCCAGGGGGGTAGGTCAGAAGCCTATAAGGGTGTTCCGCGGGAGTTTTAGTCCGTATTCTATGAAATAGAGAGTCGGACACACGGGGACGGTCACTGGGTCAACGCCAAGCTTCCTTATGGTGCGTAAAAGCATTTCTTCCTTTTGTACCCTTACAGAAAAAAAAAAAACAAAAAAAAAAAAATATTATTATTATTATTATTATTATTATTATTATTATTATTATTATTATTATTATTTATTATTATTATTATTATTATTATTATTATTATTATTATTATTATTATTATTATTATTATTATTATTATTATTATTATTATTATTATTATTATTATTATTATTATTATTATTATTATTATTATTATTATTATTATTATTATTATTATTATTATTATTATTATTATTATTATTATTATTATTATTATTATTATTATTATTATTATTATTATTATTATTATTATTATTATTATTATTATTATTATTATTATTATTATTATTATTATTATTATTATTATTATTATTATTATTATTATTATTATTATATTATTATTATTATTATTATTATTATTATTATTATTATTTATTATTATTATTATTATTATTATTATTAATTATTTATTA
>CATNUY010000155.1:7500-10000 GCA_951217065.1 Baccha elongata
CAACAACAACAACAACAACAACAACAACAACAACAACAACAACAACAACAACAACAACAACAACAACAACAACAACAACAACAACAACAACAACAACAACAACAACAACAACAACAACAACAACAACAACAACAACAACAACAACAACAACAACAACAACAACAACAACAACAACAACAACAACAACAACAACAACAACAACAACAACAACAACAACAACAACAACAACAACAACAACAACAACAACAACAACAACAACAACAACAACAACAACAACAACAACAACAACAACAACAACAACAACAACAACAACAACAACAACAACAACAACAACAACAACAACAACAACAACAACAACAACAACAACAACAACAACAACAACAACAACAACAACAACAACAACAACAACAACAACAACAACAACAACAACAACAACAACAACAACAACAACAACAACAACAACAACAACAACAACAACAACAACAACAACAACAACAACAACAACAACAACAACAACAACAACAACAACAACAACAACAACAACAACAACAACAACAACAACAACAACAACAACAACAACAACAACAACAACAACAACAACAACAACAACAACAACAACAACAACAACAACAACAACAACAACAACAACAACAACAACAACAACAACAACAACAACAACAACAACAACAACAACAACAACAACAACAACAACAACAACAACAACAACAACAACAACAACAACAACAACAACAACAACAACAACAACAACAACAACAACAACAACAACAACAACAACAACAACAACAACAACAACAACAACAACAACAACAACAACAACAACAACAACAACAACAACAACAACAACAACAACAACAACAACAACAACAACAACAACAACAACAACAACAACAACAACAACAACAACAACAACAACAACAACAACAACAACAACAACAACAACAACAACAACAACAACAACAACAACAACAACAACAACAACAACAACAACAACAACAACAACAACAACAACAACAACAACAACAACAACAACAACAACAACAACAACAACAACAACAACAACAACAACAACAACAACAACAACAACAACAACAACAACAACAACAACAACAACAACAACAACAACAACAACAACAACAACAACAACAACAACAACAACAACAACAACAACAACAACAACAACAACAACAACAACAACAACAACAACAACAACAACAACAACAACAACAACAACAACAACAACAACAACAACAACAACAACAACAACAACAACAACAACAACAACAACAACAACAACAACAACAACAACAACAACAACAACAACAACAACAACAACAACAACAACAACAACAACAACAACAACAACAACAACAACAACAACAACAACAACAACAACAACAACAACAACAACAACAACAACAACAACAACAACAACAACAACAACAACAACAACAACAACAACAACAACAACAACAACAACAACAACAACAACAACAACAACAACAACAACAACAACAACAACAACAACAACAACAACAACAACAACAACAACAACAACAACAACAACAACAACAACAACAACAACAACAACAACAACAACAACAACAACAACAACAACAACAACAACAACAACAACAACAACAACAACAACAACAACAACAACAACAACAACAACAACAACAACAACAACAACAACAACAACAACAACAACAACAACAACAACAACAACAACAACAACAACAACAACAACAACAACAACAACAACAACAACAACAACAACAACAACAACAACAACAACAACAACAACAACAACAACAACAACAACAACAACAACAACAACAACAACAACAACAACAACAACAACAACAACAACAACAACAACAACAACAACAACAACAACAACAACAACAACAACAACAACAACAACAACAACAACAACAACAACAACAACAACAACAACAACAACAACAACAACAACAACAACAACAACAACAACAACAACAACAACAACAACAACAACAACAACAACAACAACAACAACAACAACAACAACAACAACAACAACAACAACAACAACAACAACAACAACAACAACAACAACAACAACAACAACAACAACAACAACAACAACAACAACAACAACAACAACAACAACAACAACAACAACAACAACAACAACAACAACAACAACAACAACAACAACAACAACAACAACAACAACAACAACAACAACAACAACAACAACAACAACAACAACAACAACAACAACAACAACAACAACAACAACAACAACAACAACAACAACAACAACAACAACAACAACAACAACAACAACAACAACAACAACAACAACAACAACAACAACAACAACAACAACAACAACAACAACAACAACAACAACAACAACAACAACAACAACAACAACAACAACAACAACAACAACAACAACAACAACAACAACAACAACAACAACAACAACAAC
>CATNUY010000155.1:15000-23597 GCA_951217065.1 Baccha elongata
TGATCAATGAAGATTTAGAAGAAATGATCAAAACAAGCTTCCATGTCTTAAACTCCAGAGGACAACAGATAACGAAGACGTACTAACGATTTCGGGAATAGATCCGGAGCCTGCCGTTCTCGATAATAATTTTTTTAAAATAGAAGATCCTCAGGAAAAAGTAGAAGCTGTAGGGGCTGCTTTCCAGCAAGTGTATAAAGTGAACGGTTGCACTCGTCTGAATCATGACCTGGAGAACAGAACCTTACTGCACAACTTCTACCTTGGTTATAGCATCACGCAATGGCGATCTGAGAATACCAGTTTCACCGTGTTCAATGACGAAAATTTGGCAAACGCCACCATCGCCGAGTGAAATGGACCCAGTTCATTGTTAATTTCGAAGGTAGAACTTCAGTTAATTTTTCAAACATTAAGGAAATCTGCGGGTGTCGATGTAATACCCAACATTGTTTTACGACATCTCCCTCAGGAAGCAGTAGACATTTATACCACACTGTTCAATAACGCATTGAATAATGCATATTATCCAGTGAGTTGGAAAACAGCTGTGGTCCTTCCTCTCCCCAAAAAGGGAAAGGACAGCTCCAATCCGGCAAATCTTCGGTCGATAAGTCTTCTTCCAAGTATCAATAAAGTATTCGAAAAGATTCTCAATAGAGCTCTGTTCAAGTGGGCTGAGGACAAAAATATTATTCCAGATAATCAGTTTGGCTTTAAGGCGGGGCATGACACTATTCATGCCGCGTCTAAGTTAGTTTCTGATGTTCAATGGAACAAAACGAAAAATCAATGCACGAATGCCATTCTGGTTGATTTAGAGAAGGCTTTCGACAACGTATGGTTATAGGGTCTTTATCTAAAGTTAACTAGATTAGGCATAAGTAAACCACTGTTATATATGCTTCATGATATGCTCAATGGTAGAAAGTTTGTTTTAAAAAGTGGCAATGTAACTTTCACCACAACTTTTGATATTAAAAACGGTCTACAGTAAGGAGCTATGAACTCGCCGATTCTTTTTAGTATTTACACCAGCGATCTGATAGGTAGTCTCACTCATGCGATTGCGTATGCCGATGATCTTGTAGCGTACAGGACGGGTCCAAAAGTTGAAGTCATCAAAATTCTCTCGGAGCGTGACTTCGACCAGATTCAGTGATATTGTGATGACTGAAAGTTAAAAATTAATTTTCAGAAATCAGAAACTATCCTGTTTAGAACCCCTCTGTCTAAGACTTCTAGGGATACAAGAAAGAACTGAAGAAATCTAGTGATCGTTGGACCAAGTCGACATCCACTGGCGAGTAAAGATGTAGTAAAGTACCTTGGTATCTGGCTAGATCAGTATCTATATTTCAATCGACATATAGATGCTGCTCTGGCCAGAGCTAGGGGAGCGTTTGTTTTGACAAGACGGTTGTTTTATAGCAGCCGCCTTGAAAACAGGCTAAAAGTGATTTGCTTCATGGCCCTCATCCGGCCGATGATTGCCTATGGGTGCCCTGTGTGGTTCAACGATGCATTATCTCAAATGGAAAAGATATGGGTGTTTGAGAGGCAGTGTCTTAGGACCTGTCTTGGATTACACAGAACACCAGAGTCGGAGTACAAACATTATTATGCCAACGAGGTCTTATACAACGGGGCCAATATAAACAAGATAGATAACTTTTTAATTAAGCTGATTCGGGGTCACATTGCAAGAGCGATGACCTCAGCCAATGGGGGCTTACTTCCCCAATGATGAATATAGTGAGAGCGTTCGTCTTAACGGATTCATCCCGCCCGAGACATTCCTTTATTTAGACAGTCGGGGGCTGATACAGGATGATAGATTGGCGGTTCCGTTAATCTACCACGTCGGCCGTAGAACTGTGGATCGGCGACTCCTGTATGATCGAGACGTCGGCTCTGGGAACGGAGCAGAGCGTCTGCGGTTCGGTAGAGCTGTGCCCCTTCAGGACAGAAAGGACTTGGTTAAGCAAGTAAAACAATTCTGGTGGTTGGGGGACCACTTTGATATTGATGGTTGACCAAAGTTGTTGCCTTTGCCGACCTACGTATTTTTAGGTATTAATAAAAAATAAAAAAAATAAAAAAAACTGCATTTGCTTGTGGATATGTGCATTTGGCGCTAATACATATGTATATATATTCATATATGCATACATATGGGTGTGTGTGTTTTTAGTTATTTTAAGTTATTTTAAGTATTTTTAATTAGTTTTAAGTTATTTACGTATATTCATTACGTATATTAGGTTAATTTAGTTTTATTTAGGTAAAGGGTAGTTTTATGTTTTTATATGAAAATGTCAAGGAAAAACGAGTTTTTTTAAGAATTTTCTCGTTTAGTTTTAAATAATATTGAAGTTTAATATAAGTTAGTTTTTACACCGAAAGGCATTTTTAATATAGTTATAGTAAAATTTATAGCGCCCGCATGGGGCCAGTAAGTTAGTTAAGTTATTCTGTTAGCTAGTTTTTAAGGTTTTTGTCTAGCATTTAAGTAGTTATAAGTTAAATTGAAAATAAAAATTCCATTTACAAAAAAAAAAAATTAAGTTACACCTTGTTTTTTGTTGCAAATTTTTAGTTCTACAAGATGGCGTTCTTACTTTTTTATAGTTTTTTTATTATTGTTTTTTTTTTTAGAAAAATACTTTATTTTCGTAATTTGTTAATAACTTTTTATGCTTGCAAAAAAATGCGGTGGGCTTTTTTCCCCTAGCAAGTATTGGTTTCGTGTAAAAAAAATTCGTGATTTTAATTAAAACTGACATTACGATACTAGAAAAGTAGGTTTCGTCATGCCGTTCGTCGGTCTGTCTGTGCGGATGTGCGTGAGTTTGGTTGTCTGTGCGCAGCGACGGATTTAGTTCAAATTTCGAACTTAGCACTTAAATAACTGAAGGTGAAAAACAAAAATTAAAATTGCCTCAAATTTAGTTAAAAATGGAAAAAGTTGCAAAGCATCTTAACCATTTAAATAAAATGCTTTGTGGCTCAATAAACCTTTTGGCAACATGAAAAATATAAAAACAGTAGGAAGAAAAACAAAAAAGTTGATCAACGATCAATTTAGGAAATTATTTTATTTATCTAATTTGGGCCTTTTGATCCAAAAAATTAAAGGCGATTAAAACTAATTAATTTTTGTTTTATTTTGTTATTATTATTTGAAAATTTTAAAATGTAATATAAATATAAATTTTATATTGTAATATAAATATAAATAAACCTACTTTGTTAAATTCATTGTCAAATTTAAATGATATTAGATAACTTATATTTGTATTTATGCTGCACTATTATTAATACGGATCATTGAATAAATTAAAAAGAATAATTCAGGTAAAACAAAAATTAACTGATTACTATCAACTTAAAATACTATCACAGACTAAAACAATCCATTATTGACAGCACTGTAGCTGGCGCTGATATTATCTTTGTCCTCTTTGAAGTTCATCACTCTGTTGATATTTTATTGTATTCTCAAATTTGCTGACGGCAGTGGAAAATAAAAAAACGTAAAGTGCAACATTCTTTAGATTCAACTCTGATAAAAAGTAAAATCTAGCGAGATATTTTTTCGCCAAATGGCAAATGGGTCATCTAATTATATTTTTTAATATATCTTTTTTAAAAATAAAGAAAAAAATAAAGAAATCTTATGCAAATAACCTAATGAAGTTTATCTTTTTACAATAAATACTATGTTATTACACATTATTTTGGATTGGGGTCGAAATTCTGGCTGGGTCAAAATTCTTTTGTCAAAATTTTGTTTTCAAAGTTCTACATTTAAACTTCTGCTTTCCAAATTCTCCTGCACAAAGCGCACGCTTTTTTTTAAATTTTCCAATTTTTTTTTTTATTATTTGCAGAATTGTGAAAATCAGAGCATACTCTTACTTCCTTAATAGTCTAAAAGAAACAAATAATTTCTTGCAACCTACACATATATGGTTGCGAAAAAGCAGATCTTTATTCTTTTCAACAGCCAGAATTTCGCAAAGCAGATAATTTTTAAAGCAGAATTTTGAAAAGCAGAGTTTCTCTAAAATTACTTAGAATTTTTATTTTTAATGATTTATATAAGAAAATCAACATACAATTATATGTTAACCATACAAAAAATATTTAAGGAATTAGTAAACAAATAAAAAGTGCCAATACACACTGTTCCCCATATGATATGTTATCTATTTGTACTCATTTTGTGACAAATATAAAAGTAAACAACCGATCCAGCGCGAGCTATAAATTTTGTCCTGTTAGATTGGTTCTCTTCCACTTGCATGAGTTACGTTTCTTAAGAGGAAAATAAAAAGTCTACAAATTTCTTTAATATAATGTCAACTTTTATTTAAGATCTACTCTGGATCAATATCAACTTAAGACTGAAAACTAATTACAAAAGAATATATATCCACCATTGTATAAAAATCATTATATGCGTAAAGAAATATTTATATAACATAAAAAATAAGGCATTACATTTGTCACGACCACCAATAAACAACCCCTTCGCATATACATTTGAAAAGAGAGAAGAAGTTTTGCCGCACAACATCAACCAGTCGCAACAACAGTTGACGTCGGACCATGATCGCGATCGGATATTATTTTACATGCGTGATTACTTCAACCACCTTTCCTGCGTTTTTTAATTTTTTCAATCATTTTCTTCTTAATAAAACATTGTCATAAAAACACATGTAGTCTTTATATTCACTCTGAAACCATCTTGACAACTTCAGAAGTGCAATCGTGACAATTTTATAAGATCTGATCGAAAAAAAAAACCAAAACGAACAATAAAATAATGGACAATCTACGAAGCCTTAAAATAAATGTACTAAGGAAAAATTGCTCAGAACCCGGCCTTCCAACAACGGGTACCAAAGCAGCGCTTATCGAGCGACTACACAACTCGCTTCGTCTTCACCTCCGCAACAACAATACTTGCCCGTGCCATCGCAATTCGCTTCGTCGTCAGCTACCTATCTGCCACCGTATGGGTATGCACTCATTCACTACGGCTACCACTACCCCACACCCATATTCGAGCACATTACAGTATAATCCATACGGGAACAACAGTGCTAGTGATATGCAAAAAGCTGCAAACGTTATTAGATGTGATAGTGATGTGCAATCAAAATAACAGGTTAATGCATACGGGAGCAACTACGATAGTGGTTTGCAACGAAATATTAACTGTAACCCTTACGCGAACGTGCGCGATATAATAAACTTATTACCCGAGTTCGACCCATCGTCGGATAAATCACTTAATCCAAGCCAATTTTTAAAACGCATCGAAATGCTCAAAAGCGCGTATAAATGGGACGATCAATCGGTACTTTTTGCAGTGCAATAGAAAATGTTCGGGCTGGCAAAATATTGGGTCGACTCGTAGGAAATTTTTATTGATTGGCAACAATTCTCGCGAACATTTCTCTCAGATTTTCCGTGCAATGAAAACGTAGCAGATGTTCACATAAAGATGGCCAACACAAAACGTAACCAAAACGAAACCCCGCGTGAATTCTTTTATAAAATGGTTTCGATCGGGAAAAAAGGCTCACTGCCAGATGCAGCCATCGTGCGTCATATCATTAATGGTATAAACGAACCGGAGTTAAAAAGAAAAATTTCTAACGATTACTCGTCGTGTAATGAACTTCTTCGGGACATAAACAATTACTGTGACTATAATGAAATTCGAAGTGTAGTGCAAAATAATAACAGATTCGTAAATAAAGTGCCCGAGTTTAAAATGTTCAATGCAAAGAAAGAGCTTGACAATCTAAAGAAAAAAACATTCGAGGTAGCGCAAAATCGTGCAGTAAAGTGCTACAACTGTTTTCAATTGGGTCACTTCTCGAAAAATTGTCCGGAACCTCAGCGAAAAGAAAGATGTAACCATTGTGACCGTACAAGTCACAAAAGTGAATCGTGTCCGGGTAGATCAAAATCAAACGTTGACCAAATTGAAAACCCACTAGAATCGAATCGTGATAAATCGAACGACAGTAAAATAATCACTAAATTAATAAAAATCAACGGGTTAGTGGGCAGTTCATTCGTTGATCCTGGGAGTCAATACACCCTCATGCGTAAGTCATTTGCTTAACCGCAACACCGTTAAGACTCCATTCCCTATGCCAATAATGGAGGAACAATTTGCGCAGCTGGCTGGAAATCGATATTTCTCTACCCTTGACCTTCGTATGGGATACCATCAGATCGAAATCGACGAATGTTCCAAACAATTAACTGCATTTGTCACCACCGATGGCCACTATGAATATAACCGTATGCAATTCGGACTGGTGAACGCTCCCGCTGTGTTTCAAAACATCATGAACCAACTCGTTGCGGAAATGGGACACGGTGAAGTTTTGGCTTATTTGGATGACGTCATCATCCCCAGCAAGACCGTGGCTGAGGGCTGTGCCCGCCTTGACCGATTCTTAATGCTTCTTGACAAATATGGTCTTACACTTCGGCTGGACAAATGCAAGTTTTTTTCCACAAAAATAACACATCTGGGCCATATTATTGACGCTAACGGAGTAACAGTAGGGAATGAAAAAGTGAGTGCTATCTCAAATTTTCAAACACCGACCAACCTCACGGAGATACGACATTTCCTGGGCCTTACCAGTTTCTTTCGAAAATTTGTGTCTCAATACTCATTCATAACGGACCCACTGACAAAACTGCTTCACAAAAATGAAAAATTTGATTGGGTTAGTGAGCAAGAGAATGCTTTTCGAAAACTTATTAGAATTCTTAGCAGTGCTCCGTTACTTGCACTGTACGACTCATCGGCCCAGCACGAGGTGCATACGGACGCTAGCAGAATTGGACTTGCCGGAGTTATGTCCACCGACAGCAAGACATGGCAACTAGTGTTCTATTACAGTCGCCACTGTACCGACAGCGAAAGCAAATTCCATAGCTATGAACTCGAAGTTCTCGCCGTAGTTGAGTCGTTAGAGCGTTTCCGAATTTACCTTCTGGGTAAAAACTTCCGACTCATTAAGGACTGCTCCGCTATTGCCAAGGTCAAAGAAAATAAAGAACTTAAAGCGAAAATTGCACGCTGGTGGATGAAACTATTAGAGTTCGATTTCGAAGCTGTTCACCGACAAGGAAGCCGTTTGGCACACGTAGATGCCCTCAGCCGATCCCCCGATAAACCATCAGCCGATGTAGAGCCCGCTGGATTTATATTTAAACTGACAATCGATGTTAATGACTGGGTGCTTACCATGCAACTGCAAGACGAAAAACTTTGCGAAGAGCCACAGCTGAAGAATGACTACCGACTACAAAATCATCGACTGTATCGAAAGGAATGCGACTCCCTGAAATTCGTGGTGCCGAAAACCATCCGGTGGAGAATCGTTCAGTACTGTCACGACAACATGGGGCATTTTAGTCTTGATAAAACGCTGAAGCGCATCCAGCAGACATTTTGGTTCCCCAAAATGAGGAAGTACGTCAAGGAATATATATCTTCATGCATTCAATGTTGTTATCATAAATCACGCAGCGGAAAACCAGAAGGTCGAATACATTACCCTGACGCTGAACCAATTCCATTCCGTTTAATACATCTAGATGATCTTGGACCTTTTATTTGATCTCGGAAAGGTAATACTCACGTCCTAGCTATATCCGATGCTTTCAGTAAGTTTCTTGTTGTGAAGGCCGTTGAAAATACAAAAACCGTCCCCGTTATTGATGCTCTGAACGAAGTGACCTCGTACTTTGGTCTGCCATCGCGCATCACCACCGATCGAGGAACAGCCTTTACATCGAAGACTTTTGAATCGTATTGCAATGACAATAATATCCAGCATACGAAGAATTCTATCCGTACACCAAGAGCCAACGGTCAGATAGAACGAGCCAACGGAATAATACTGACCTACATCCGAACTACGACTGAAGATCCTAAAGACTGGGATCGTACCATGAGAGACCTCCAATGGACCGTTAACTCCCAAGTTAATTCAACAACAGCTTTCACGCCGAATGAGCTAGTTTTCGACTTCCAGCTCAAAAATGTTATACAAAACCGACTTGTCGCAGCACTACAGGATGAAAACCAAGATGCTCCAAACGCCAATCAAAAACGAGCACAAGCAGCTAAAAATATCCATCGTGAACGAGAAAAATGGAAAACTAGATTCGATAGCAAACACGCCGAACCAGTGCGCTACCAAGAACATGATCTGGTGGTTATCCAGAACGAGCCATTTGCCACGAGGGAGTCACGGAAACTCGAGCCAAAGTTCCGAGGCCCTTACATCGTATCCCGAGAATTAGGAAATGATCGCTATTTGATCGAGGATCCTCCAGGTATGCAACTAACCTCTCGTAAGTTTTGTTCGGTCTACACCTACGATAAAATGAAGCCTTGGTGCCAGAACTTATTTGAATTCGATGATAGTAATGAATCCGCAGAAGATCCTGTTTCGAACCGGTCCGAAATCGAGGACGATTTGTTGTCAGAACTGGCCGAATGTCACGACCACCAATAAACAACCCCTTCGCATATACATTTGAAA